>JAXIVJ010004657.1:0-80879 GCA_036785665.1 Chirona hameri | reverse complement strand
GTATCGCCTCTGTAGTTTGCCCAACTGACATGTTGAGAGAAGACGTAAAATGGATGCAACATAAGGTACGGAACGTTTCACGTCAATATCTATCATAGCTTTCAAGATACTGAGAAAGTCCGGGAGGGGACAGATTCCGACCCCCCCCCCCCCCCCCCCCGGGGGGCGCGGGTTAAGGAAGAGGCATATTTTATTCGTTTAATTGACATATTGGATTGCCCCCTTTGGACCATGCCGCCCCTGTTACCGAGGAAATATGCCGCCCTCGGGCCTGAAGCCCCCTGCCTTAGAAAATCCTGGATCCGCCACTGGATGGGCGACGTTTTGTCTCGATCAGAAGACGATCTCATCTCAACATTCAAGTTAAGCTCGAGGTATCTCATCTCATGAGAACATCTATATATCACAAAACAAGCCTTGAACGGCATGACAGCCTCAGATAAATCAAACGTGTACATTGTATTTAATGTCGTGCGGTTACAGACAAATGACATCGCCTTAACATTGTCTTTCGACAACTTATTTTCATTTTCAGATCGAGACCGAAGTACAATACGATATTGGTCCTTGACTGTCAACAATTTAGTAAAAGATCGTATATCGGGCTAAAATAACATATTCGAAATAGTGATCAGGGGAAATGCCTCAGATGGGATATTGTACCTAATGTCATATTTAAACTGACAGTGTTTTATGTGCAGTTTCGGGATATTTAATTTATCCGTTGTGACTGTCTGTGACTGTTCACCGTTACGTTGTCATGGTAACTGGCCGCTGGCGGTTGTTTGAATCGCACGTGGAGCGTCCGGGCCAGTCCGAGCGTCGAACGCCGGGCGGCGGGCGGTTATGGGTGCGGTTAAATCTCGGATACAGAATCTAATTTATGTCGACATTTGTGGCGCCGGGTTAGATGTTGCATAGTGCCTCTTCAATTATGAGCCGCTTTATCTTAGTGGTATGATACTCGTCTTCCATGCGGAGAGTGGCCGGTTCAAATCCCGGCGAAGGCGCGGATTTTATATATCGAATCAATGTTGCGTTTCAACCATAAATGTTCGATATCGACGTCGATTCAACAACACTGTTGTTATGTTATGCCCATGTTATGTCCTATGGACAAATGTTAAAAGTGGCTAACAAAAAATATATAATCAATATTTGCCTTTCAACGTCTATTCAATGTCAAAACTACCAGCTTGTTACTAGGGAAGCTCATAAAGTAATTTATAGATTTCTTTTACTTTCTTGAATACAAGGATAAAGTCACTATTCTAATGATTTTGTTTACTGATAATAATGTTAAGTGCATGGGCCAACAAGTCGAGTTCTTAAAAAAAAATGGAACTTCTTATGGATATCACCATTCTCATGAGAATGAGAGATGTAATTGTAAATGGCAACGCTTTAAATGTTACGCTTGCCAAATGTTTTTTTATGGGAATAATGACCTTTTGATTTTGTTAGCAAACATGTCTTTGGCTACCGTTATGGTATTAACATGATGTGATCTAAATTTAATAATACAAAAAAAAATCCCTTATTCAAAGTTGGAAGTTTGGAAAAATTAAAAAGCAAGTACATATACTTCTTAAGGAGTTCATGCTCGGTATTTTCCCTTCACTATTGGAAAGCGACACATGCTTTTGTACCAATCTGTTCAACGTTGTTGAATGGGCACTTCTAAATAAATCGCCGACACTAAATAGGTCGTCGTCGATGTGCATCGATGAGCTTCCGATTTAATTGCCAGTGTTTGTATTGTTTGCTAATTTTTTGGGGAAAAAAATGATTCTTTTTCATGATTATATAAAGCAGTGTTATATAAAGCCAGGACAAAACTATACCTAACTCCTAAATGTTGAAAATAAATGAAGCAATTAAAAAAAAATTGAGGGTCGCAACCACTAACTAGGCATGTCCGTGAAGTTAGCGTCGGGTTCGGATTCGAATTCAGCGTCGAGTAGCGATTCGCTCCAAAATCTGGTTACAGGTCAATTGGGGCACGCTGATCACGAAAATAACATTTATTTTGACATTCAAGGTCATCTTCAAGGTAATTTTCAAGGTCAAAGGACGGGGCGCCTCAAAACGCCCTTAACGGCTGTTCCAATTGCAAAAACAATGGTATCAGTCGATTCCTCAGGTCCATATCTAACCTCCGCATTAGAAATCTCACGCGTTCCTCATATCCTTGAGACCATAAAAGGTTCTCAAAGGACGGGGCGCCTCAAAACGCCTTTAAGGGTTGCTCCAATTGCAAAAATAATGGTCTCAATCGATTCCCCGAGTCCATATCTAACCTCCGCATTAGAAACCTCACGCGTGCATCATATCCTTGAGACCATAAAAGGTTCTCAAAGGACGGGGCGCCTCAAAACGCCCTTAACGGCTGTTCCAATTGCAAAAACAATGGTCTCAGTCGATTCCTCAGGTCCATATCTAACCTCCGCATTAGAAATCTCACGCGTGCCTCATATCCTTGAGACCATAAAAGGTTCTCAAAGGACGGGGTGCCTCAAAACGCCTTTAAGGGTTGCTCCAATTGCAAAAATAATGGTCTCAATCGATTCCCCGGGTCCATATCTAACCTCCGCATTGGCAACCTCACGTGTGCCTTATATCCTTGAGACCATAAAAGGTTCTCAAAGGACGGGGCGCCTCAAAACGCCCTTAACGGCTGTTCCAATTGCAAAAATAATGGTCTCAGTCGATTCTTCAGGTCCATATCTAACCTCCGAATTAGAAACCTCACGCGTGCCTCATATCCTTGAGACCATAAAAGGTTCTCAAAGGACGGGGCGCCTCAAAACGCCTTTAAGGGTTGCTCCAATTGCAAGAATAATGGTCTCAATCGTTTCCCGGATCCATATCTAACCTCCGCATTGGCAACCTCACGCGTGCCGTATATCCTTGAGACCATAAAAGGTTCTTAAAGGACGGTGCGCCTCAAAACGCCCTTAATGGCTGTTCCAAATGCAAAAACAATAGTCTCAGTCGATTCCTCAGGTCCATATCTAACCTCCGCATTAAAAACCTCACGCGTGCCTCAAATCTTTGAGACCATAAAAGGTTCTCAAAGGACGGGGCGCCTCAAAAAGTCCTTAACGGCTGTTCCAATTGCAAAAACAATGGTCTCAGTCGATTCTTCAGGTCCATATCTAACCTCCACATTAGAAATATCACGCGTGCCTCATATCCTTGAGACCATAAAAGGTTATCAAAGGACGGGGCGCCTCAAAACGCCTTTAAGGGTTGCTCCAATTGCAAAAATAATGGTCTCAATCGATTCC
The DNA here is from genome assembly GCA_036785665.1 of Chirona hameri. Taxonomy (NCBI): domain Eukaryota; kingdom Metazoa; phylum Arthropoda; class Thecostraca; order Balanomorpha; family Balanidae; genus Chirona; species Chirona hameri. Next base: position 77,589 of record JAXIVJ010004657.1, on the reverse strand, counting down.
CCGGGTCCATATCTAACCTCCGCATTGGCAACCTCACGCGTGCCTTATATCCTTGAGACCATAAAAGGTTATCAAAGGACGGGTGCCTCAAAACGCCCTTAACGGCTGTTCCAATTGCAAAAACAATGGTCTCAGTCGATTCTTCAGGTCCATATCTAACCTCCGAATTAGAAACCTCACGCGTGCCTCATATCCTTGAGACCATAAAAGGTTATCAAAGGACGGGGCGCCTCAAAACGCCTTTAAGGGTTGCTCCAATTGCAAAAATAATGGTGTCAATCGATTCCCCGGGTCCATATCTAACCTCCGCATTGGCAACCTCACGCGTGCCTTATATCTTTGAGACCATAAAAGGTTCTCAAAGGACGGGGCGCCTCAAAACGCCCTTAACGGCTGTTCCAATTGCAAAAACAATGGTCTCAGTCGATTCCTCAGGTCCATATCTAACCTCCGCATTATAAACCTCACGCGTGCAAAATATCCTTGAGACCATAAAAGGTTCTCAAAGGACGGGGCACCTCAAAACGCCTTTAAGAGTTGCTCTAATTGCAAAAATAATGGTCTCAATCGATTCCCCGGGTCCATATCTAACCTCTGCATTGGCAACCTCACGCGTGCCTTATATCTTTGAGACCATAAATGGTTCTCAAAGGACGAGGCGCCTCAAAACGCCCTTAACGGCTGTTGCAATTGCAAAAACAATGGTCTCAGTCGATTCCTCAGGTCCATATTTAACCTCCGCATTAGTCCATATCTAACCTTTGAGAACCTTTTATGGTCTCAAGGATATGAGGAACGCGTGAGGTTTCTAATGCAGAGGTTACATATGGACCTGAGGAATCGACTGAGACCATTGTGTTTGCAATTGGAACAGCTGTTAAGGGCGTTTTGAGGCGCCCCGTCCTTTGAGAACCTTTTATGGTGTCAAGGATATAAGGCACGCGTGAGGTTGCCAATGTGGAGGTTAGATATGGACCCGGGAAATCGATTGAGACCATTATTTTTGCCATTGGAGCAACCCTTAAAGGCGTTTTGAGGCGCCCCGTCCTTTGAGAACCTTTTATGGTCTCAAAGATATGAGGCACGCGTGAGATTTCTAATGCGGAGGTTAGATATGGACCTGAGGAATCGACTGAGACCATTGTTTTTGCAATTGGAACAGCCGTTAAGGGCGTTTTTAGGCGCCCGTCCTTTGAGAACCTTTTATGGTCTCAAGGATATGAGGCACGCGTGGGGTTTCTAATGCGGAGGTTAGATATGGACCTGAGGAATCGACTGAGACCATTGTTTTTGCAATTGGAACAGCCGTTAAGGGCGTTTTGAGGCGCCCCGTCCTTTGATAGCCTTTTATGGTCTCAAGGATATAAGGCACGCGTGAGGTTGCCAATGCGGAGGTTAGATATGGACCCGGGGAATCGATTGAGACCATTATTTTTGCAATTGGAGCAACCCTTAAAGGCGTTTTGAGGCGCCCGTCCTTTGAGAACCTTGTATGGTCTCAAGGCTATAAGGCACGCGTGAGGTTTCTAATGCGGAGGTTAGATATGGACCTGAAGAATCGACTGAGACCATTGTTTTTGCAATTGGAATAGCCGTTAAGGGCTTTTTGAGGCGCCCCGTCCTTTGAGAACCTTTTATGGTCTCAATGATATAAGGCACGGGTGAGGTTGCCAATGCTGAGGCTAGATATGGACCCGGGGAATCGATTGAGACCATTATTTTTTGCAATTGGAGAAACCCTTAAAGGCGTTTTGAGGGGCCCCGTCCTTTGAGAACCTTTTATGGTCTCAAGGATATAAGACACGCGTGAGGTTGCCAATGCGGAGGTTAGATATGGACCCGGGGAATCGATTGAGACCATTATTTTTGCAATTGGAGCAACCCTTATAGGCGTTTTGAGGCGCCCCGTCCTTTGAGAACCTTTTATGGTCGCAAGGATATGAGGCACGCGTGAGGTTTCTAATGCGGAGGTTAGATATGGACCTGAGGAATCGACTGAGACTATTACTTTTGCAATTGGAACAGCCGTTAAGGGCGTTTTTAGGCGCCCCGTCCTTTGAGAACCTTTTATGGTCTCAAGGATATAAAGTACGCGTGAGGTTGCCAATGCGGAGGTTAGATATGGACCCGGGATCTCGATTGAGACCATTATTTTTGCAATTGGAGCAACCCTTAAAGGCGTTTTGAGGCGCCCCGTCCTTTGAGAACCTTGTATGGTCTCAAGGATATGAGGCACGCGTGAGGTTTCTAATGCGGAGATTAGATATTGACCTGAGGAATCGACTGAGACCATTACTTTTGCAATTGGAACAGCCGTTAAGGGCGTTTTGAGGCGCCCCGTCCTTTGAGAACCTTTTATGGTCTCAAGGATATAAGGCACGCGTGAGGTTGCCAATGCGGAGGTTAGATATGGACCCGGGGAATCGATTGAGACCATTATTTTTGCAATTGGAGCAACCCTTAAAGGCGTTTTGAGGCGCCCCGTCCTTTGAGAACCTTTTATGGTCTCAAGGATATGAGGCACGCGTGAGATTTCTAATGCGGAGGTTAGATATGGCCCTGAGGAATCGACTGAGACCATTGTTTTTGCAATTGGAACAGCCGTTAAGGGCGTTTTGAGGCGCCCCGTCCTTTGAGAACCTTTTATGGTCTCAAGGATATGAGGCACGCGTGAGGTTGCTAATGCGGAGGTTAGATATGGACTTGAGGAATCGACTGAGACCATTGTTTTTGCAATTGGAACAGCTGTTAGGGGCGTTTTGAGGCGCCCCGTCCTTTGAGAACATTTTATGGTCTCAAGGATATAAGGCACGCGTGAGGTTTCTAATGCGGAGGTTAGATATGGACCTGAGGAATCGACTGAGACCATTGTATTTGCAATTGGAACAGCCGTTAAGGGCGTTTTGAGGCGCCCCGTCCTTTGATAACCTTTTATGGTCTCAAGGATATAAGGCACGCGTGAGGTTGTCAATGCGGAGGTTAGATATGGACCCGGCGAATCGATTGAGATCATTGTTTTTGCAATTGGAGCAACCCTTAAAGGCGTTTTGAGGCGCCCGTCCTTTGAGAACCTTTTATGGTCTCAAGGATAGGAGGCACGCGTGAGGTTTCTAATGCGGAGGTTAGATATGGACCTGAAGAATCGACTGAGACCATTGTTTTTGCAATTGGCCGTTAAGGGCTTTTTGAGGCGCCCCGTCCTTTGAGAACCTTTTATGGTCTCAAGGATATAAGGCACGCGTGAGGTTGCCAATGCGGAGGTTAGATATGGACCCGGGATCTCGATTGAGATCATTATTTTTGCAATTGGAGCAACCCTTAAAGGCGTTTTGAGGCGCCCCGTCCTTTGAGAACCTTTTATGGTCTCAAGGATATGAGGCACGCGTGAGGTTTCTAATGCGGAGATTAGATATTGACCTGAGGAATCGACTGAGACCATTACTTTTGCAATTGGAACAGCCGTTAAGGGCGTTTTGAGGCGCCCCGTCCTTTGAGAACCTTTTATGGTCTCAAGGATATAAGGCACGCGTGAGGTTGCCAATGCGGAGGTTAGATATGGACCTGGGGAATCGATTGAGACCATTATTTTTGCAATTGGAGCAACCCTTTAAGGCGTTTTGAGGCGCCCCGTCCTTTGAGAACCTTTTATGGTCTCAAGGATATGAGCCACGCGTGAGATTTCTAATGCGGAGGTTAGATATGGACCTGAGGAATCGACTGAGACCATTGTTTTTGCAATTTGAACAGCCGTTAAGGGCGTTTTGAGGCGCCCCGTCCTTTGAGAACCTTTTATGGTCTCAAGGATATGAGGCACGCGTGAGGTTTCTAATGCGGAGGTTAGATATGGACCCGGGGAATCGATTGAGACCATTATTTTTGCAATTGGAGCAACCCTTAAAGGCGTTTTGAGGCGCCCCGTCCTTTGACCTTGAAAATGACCTTGAAGATGACCTTGAATGTCAAAATAAACTTTATTTTCGTGATCAGCGTGCGCCAGTTGACCTGTAACCAGATTTTGAAGCGAATCGCTACTCGACGCTGAATTCGAATCCGAATCCGACGCTAACTTCACGGACATTAACTAGGCCGCCCTTATATGCATCAGTTAACTGCTAATTTGTTTACCTTTTTATTCAATGGCTGTTAATTGTAGAGGATCGTCGGGCATATAATCACAACAAGCAGAACGTAAAATATATTTTCCACTCCATTGCGTAAAAAAGCAATACGGGAAAAGCCCCCAGTTTGATGAGGACCAAAAGTACTTGCAAGTACCGGTTGTTAAAAGTGTGCAACGCTTATCAACATTAACTTGAAATATATTTCGGTAGTTAAGTTTTATGCAAAATGTGATGAATTTACAATATATTTTGGTCTCCTCTATCGATTTCAAGTAATAACTCCATTTTTGTGGGCAAATGTCATTATTTCCCTTTAAACAATTTGTTCCCAAATGAGTTCAATGAATAGACTTATGGAATCCGAATCCTTCACTTGAAATCTGAGTAATACCCTCCGATCGCGTAACTCCTGTTATCACAAAAGTTATTTATTCACGTTTATCGTACATGGGAAATATTTCATTGAAATTTTGGACTTGTTATCACAAATGTATCTGCAATTGCAATCAAACGAGGTAAACGGTAGAAGTTTTTGCTAAAAAGAAGCTTGCAAAAATACAATGGTGGGAAACCTAAGATAGTTTATCACTGTTGTTCGAAAACACGGATAAACGATGTTCAGTGGCGGTATACAGAGTTTCTTAGCTGCCATTCCGTAAAAGTTGGTCCGTTCTTTCTGATTAGTGTTTGCCCAGCGTGAATATGCTGACGTAAGGCCGACATTATACAATTATCAACAGTCAATATCTACTAACGGACGGCTGTCAGGCTATAATGTCCGGTTTCTGTGCAGATGTTTTTTTAGCTGACTGCACAGATTGGGAGATTATCTTATAACAGAATCACAAAATGTGACGGGAATTCAACGGTTCTGCGTCACGCGTATAAAGAAAAAGTTCCGTGTGTCGGTACAACCACGGATTATATAATCCGTGGTACAACCGGGAAGTTTTGCTATCGTTTGTTTGACATCCGTCTCTTTGAGACAGCAACAAAGGTTCTAAGGAACCGGAAGCATTGTGGAATAAAAACAAAATAAAACACGCAATAATTGAGTAGATTGCTAAACCACTCAGAAGTATGCACTTATCACATTAATGTATTTTTATATACATGTTAATTTGCTTGTTTTATGATAGTTGATAACTACCAGCAGACTTGTGACCGAGTGAATGCATTGCCAAAACTGATTGACCCCTTGCCCCTTCAGCTGAAGTAAAGGGTGCCAGAAAACCCTTATCTTTATCAAGCCCCGACGTACTCAACACATGTATGAGATAGCTTTAGTTAAACGATTCAATTCACGAGCCTCTCTAACGACATACCCTCCAAAAAAAACAAAAAAAAAACAGCCTTGCTGGCGCTAAAACCAAGTCGAGAAGTAACAGCCCTGGCCGGTTACAGGCAGCGCCATCTATAGCAACTCTCCAACAGGCTCCAGCGATAGTAGCGTCATCTGTGCAACACGCTTGGGTAAGAGTCTGCGCCAAGTCAACTCCTAGCTTTGTATTTGAATTCACATTCATTTATAAATACAAACAATCAGGGGCGGATCCAGGGGGGGGGCACAGGGGGCACGTGCCCCCCCCCCCCGAAACATCTGAGGAGGGCCCTTTTCGGCGCGCGCAGCGCGCCGAAAAGGGCCGACGAGACCGCGCGAAGCGCGTTATCATGGGCTCTCTAAGAGTCTGGAAACCACGCAAAGTGGTATTTAGAGAGTTTAGAGCACTTCAGAGGCCCTTAAGGGCCAACAGGGGCCCTCCGAAAGACCAGAGGGCCCCATACACGTTCAAAGGGCCCCTGTACAGGTCAGAGGGCCCCTGACAAGACCAAAAGGGCCCCTGGGCGAGTCAGAAGAGCCCTGAACATGCCGAATGGCCACTAGCCAGCACAGAGGGCCCCTGGGCAGGTCGGGGGCCCCTGAGCAGGTCGGAGGGGCCCCTGAGCATGTCGTCAGGGCGACAAAGCAGCCAGCGCAATTCCTTACCAGGTCGAAAGGGTCCCTGAGCAGGCTGGAGTGCCCCTGGACAGACCCAGAGAGCCCCTGAGAAGTTGAAAGGGTCCCTGTGCAGGTCAGAGGGCCTTTGACCAGACCGAAAGGGCCCCTGAACATGCCGAATGTGCCCCTAGCCAGCACGGAGGGGCCCAAGGCCAAGTCGGAGGGCCCCTTAGCATGTCGGCAGGGCGACAAAGCAGCCAGCGCAGTCCCTTGCCAGGTCGGAAGGGCCCCTTAGAAGGCTGGAGGGCTTGAGGGCTCCTGGACAGACCAGAGGGCCCCTGGGAATTTCAAAGGGCCCATGTGGAGGTCAGAGGGTCTGCTAGGCCCTTGCAATGATCGGGAATTGGGCCCTTTCAACGCTCGGGAAGGGGACCCATTCGAGGCGCCCCCCCCCCCCCCCCCCCACCCCTGGGCGAAATACTGGATACGTGCCTGGGCCCTACGTCGGCCTGAGAGTGTCCTTGTCAGGTCTCAATATGCCCTCGCTGGGTCTGATAAAACCCTACGCCTGTCGGAGAGGGCCTTTGCTAGTTCTGAGAGGGCCCTGGGGTGGTTTGCGAGGGTCTTATCCGGACCTGAGAGGGTTCTCGGCCCGCTTAAGATGGCCTGACAAAGCCTTAGAGGGACCAAACGTTGGTTTGAGAGGACCAGTCCCAGTCCTGACTGGTTCCTACATTAGTCAAAGATGGCCCTTGTCGGGCTTGAAATGGGCCTGTGTCTGTTTGAGAGGACTCTTGCCAGGCCTCAGATGGCCCTAAGCCAGTCTGAGAGGGCCCTTACTAGGCGACAGAGGGCCATATACCGGACACCAGGCGAGCCATTTGGGCCCGCCTGAGCCAGAGGCCTGGTCGGAGCCCTCTCAGGCCTGACAATGGCCCTCTCAAACGGACGGATGGCCATCCAAGTCTGGCAATGACCCTCTCAGACTTAGAAAGGGCCCTCTCAGGCCCACCGATAGTACTCTCAAAGAGACTGAGGTACCTTTTTACCGACCTTAGGGCGCTCTCGCACCGGCACAGGACCCTTTCAGAACGACCGAGGGCCCTTTCAGACCTACCGATGATCCTCCAGACCAGCATATGTCGCTCTCAAGTCTTGCAAGGGCCCTACAAGACTGGCATAGGGCCAGGAGCGTCGCCGACGGGGGAGGGGGGGGGGGGGGTCCGGACTCCCACTCTCAGAAGGCGGGGGTCTACCCCCGCCTTCACACACTTTTTCGAGGAAAGTTAATAATTTATCGTAAAACTTGCCTTTGCAACAGTCAAAATCCAGCTATCCTCAGTTTAAAACTCAAAAATTTTGCGCCGCTTCGCGGCATAACACAAGTTTCGCAATTGCTTATTCAAATTTGGAAAATGCGAAAATTCATTGTATTAAATGTCTGGCAGAGGCTCTCCTTGGTGGTAATTGCTGGCCCCAGCCCCCAGGTCCCACTCGCTTCATAAAATATTAACTTTCAAGCGGGATACATGTTTACACTGGCGGATCCAGGGGGGGGCAACCAGGCCATGGCCCCCAAAAAACCTGGAAGGGGGGGGGGGGGCAACATGTCTTCCCCCCCTAACAAAAAAAACGTTGACAATTGTTCGTAAAAATTGACTTCGCACCAGTCAAAATCAAACTATACACAGTGAAAACTGGATTTTTGTTTGGGAAACACGGCTCTTACCAGTAGTGTACCCAGGATTCACCCCAGGAGTGAGTAATTTTTATCAGGGGAGCATAAGGTAACCCAACCAAAACAAATCACCGGATTTGGCCCACTATATTTTTAGAGGGGCATAATTTCAACATTTTCCCCTTAAAAAATCATTAATCTTTGAAGCATCTTTGGAAATAGGGACCTTCGGGACCTATTTCCAAAGGGGCACATACGGCCAAGAGGGCACGTACGGACCTTCAGGGGGGCGGGGGGGGGGGCAATTGCCCCGTGGGCCCCACCCCTTGGGCACGCCTACACTTACCATCAAATCAGTGCTTAAAAAGCTCAACTGGACGAGAAAATAGCGGCCAGCAAGCTGCTGGCCGGAATTGAAGCTCGAACAAACTTCTTTTTTTTACATATAGGAATACTGCATATGGTATCAATTTGGAATCCAATCTACACTCTATTTCGGCGCAAATGTTTGTCAAAAATGACGCATTGCTTTTGTGAAAATAACTTTTCGGGACGCGTGACAGCGGTGTGTACAAAATTCACGTGTGATTCTCACGAAGTTCCCAATGGCAATTGTGCAATCAAAATAAAACAAACTATAGGTAGGTACCAAGTTTGATATAGGTACTTCTAGCTCAAACCTTATTGGAAGTATCTGCCCCCTCCCGGATTTTCTCAATAACCTAGAAACTGTGATAGGTATCAACGTGAAACTTTCAGTACCTTATCCTGCATCAAGTCTAAGTATTCTCACCAACTTTCAATTACATTGATGTAGCATTTTGGGAGATAATGACGTTTTAATAACGTCATGCCATGCCATTTTTGGTGGAAAAACTATAAATGTTGGACAAAGCGTAGAGTTTTGAAGCAAATTGCAAATAAACAAACGTCAAAAGAAAGGAAATGACATTCTCTTCAACATGGCTATCTCGGATATCCGAAATTGTGAGTTTTGTAACCAAGAAATGGGGAAATAATGTTTTTTTCGGGGAAAAAAATCCACAAAATAATTTGTTGTGAGTTTGAAAGGTGAATTTCTTAGGCTTGAATACCAAAATAAGGTGAACGGCCCAAATATGCGGAGGGAGAAAAATGGGGGTACCTTTTTGCCACAAAAAGACCCCCCACGGAGAGAGGCTGGATCTGCCAGTGCCTCCCACCGATTTGCCCCCACCCCCACCCCCCCCCCCCCCCCAAAAAAAAACGACGGCTGGATCCGCCAGTGCATGCTTAGCTAGTCTGCCGAGTTCCGAAAAAGGCGACGCGGACGCAATGACGCGGACATCGGCACCCGCGGAAGCTGGAGCGATGCCCAACTTGCTGGACACTGAAGAGCTAATACTGGGGACCAGGCCAGGACCAGCTCCCAAAGCCATCCACCCTCAAGCTCTTCCAGATCCACAGGGACCATTTATGCGCGGAAAAGTCGTTCTGCCTCTTGCTGCTTTCAAACCATTTGCACTGTTACCAGTTGTTTGTTACAGTTCGGTACATATGCATAGTTATGATTATCATGTGTGCTATTGAGCGCTGACTGCCACCGGTCATCGTGACTTACTATCCGAGGCTAGTTAATGTATATGAGAAACTACCTTCATTTCAATATTTTTCATCATACCGAGATGTGCAACCAGGAAAAGGGGTTACCTGAGGCGTGGCTCCACTGGTCTCCACTGGTCTGGTTCCAATATTAAAATTTCGTTTTCCACGACCTAAAATTCACATTTTCACGCCGCTTCGCTGCATCACATCGGTGGCCATCATCATAACGAAGCCATCGTCATCGTCTTCGGTTCGTCGTAACGCTGAATTGAATGAATAACATTTTTAGCTTCTTATGATCTATAAGGCCCATCGCCTATATTTCTGGGTTTTATCCGGGAAACCCGTAAAAAATCGCCGCTTGGCGGCGCTAAATAACAAGTACCTACTGTAACATGAAAATCCACATTACAAATGCTGCAAAGGCTTAAATACACGCAGAAATATCAGGCCCTCTCAGGCCTATTAAGGGCCTTCTCAGACTGGTATGGAACTCTTTCAGGCCTGACGAGGCCCTCTTAGGCTTGTTAAGGGCTTTCTCATACCTGAAAATACTCTCTCAGAGCGACTGGAGGCCCTTTCAAACCTGCAAAAACGTTGGGGGCCCTTTTCAGCTCGAGGGCCTCTTCACGTCTGATGTGCCCCCCCCCCCGAAATGTTTGCCTGGATCCGCCCCTGCAAACAATGCCAATGAATACAAATCGAAATCATGCACAAATAAAATTATAATACGTTTTTACGTCCCAAGGTGCAAAATGATAGCTTTACTTTGGGTTAAATTTACCAACTGTGTTCACGGTAGCTTCTTAATTAGCCTACATTTTAGCAAAATGTTCTATATTTGCTAAACTCACAACGCAATTATCAAATTTCTGATAATCACCGATAGGTGTATAGTATCTTTGATCAAGGATGGTGTGTCGACCCCGTCGTTACATAGGCACTCTCCTTTATGTTCCGCCCGGCATGAAGGAGACCGTTAGACTAGCGACTACATGTCTTTCTGTCCGTACTCTGATCCTTTTAGCTGCACGCCGAGTCAGTTTCGGCCACAAGTTCTAAAACATATCAGGAACCATCGTTCTTAATATACTTTATACTGCTCTGGAAACTATTATGCATTGTTTTTATCCGATCCTTTAGCACTTCATTGTTTTTCAACTCTGTTCCCATTTTTTTACACTTGTGTATTTGTATGTATATGTATGTATGTGTTTATGTATGTGTGCTCTTTGATGATTATATATGATGACTTGAGCTTTTATTGGGAGCATGCTCCTGTTGCTCATATGTTCTAAATAAACAAATACACTCCCATCCAGCGAGCAGCGAAAATGATGGAACTGTTTGACCCCCATTGCGAGACACCATTCGCGTGACCTTGTTCCAGTGACCAATACACCCGTATGCAGTATCATGGCCTGCAGGATGTTAATTGACGAGCCAACAGCTGTTATCACAAATTTGCTTTCCGTTCTATGATTGTTGCACCCAACTGCTATGGCTCCGAACTAGAGGTGCAAAAATTTATCCAAAAACAGGAACCGGCACCGCCACCGCTCATAAATGAGTTGGCACCGGCATCAAGCCCGGCCACATGTGGCAGCACCCGCCAGGCCCGGCAGCCAGCAATCTGCATGTCTACTTCATTATACATTAACACTATTTTTAACACCCGAACTCTTGTGCTGAGCCCGGCATGAGACATGCAGATTGCTGGCTGCCGGGCCTGGCGGGTGCTGGCACATATGGCCGGGCTTGATGCCGGGCCCAGTTCATTTATGAGCGGTGGCGGTGGCGGTGGCGGTGCCGGTTCCTGTTTTTGCTCTTTTTTTAATTAAACACTATTTTTAACACCCGCACTTGTGCTGAGCCCGGCATGAGACCGGTAAGCCTCAGTTCAGACACAGCTTCAGGCCCGCCGGGCCTGAATTTGGGCCCGGCGCCGGCTCCGTGGTCCTGACATTTGCATCTCGACTCCGAACGTTTTATAGTAGCTAGATTTGGACGGGTTTAGTAAACGCCGGTTGCCCACGATTTGGTTCCAGAGATAGGTGTATATTAATCAGTCAACGGGCTTTGCAAGACAGAACCTCTGCCTTTCCTAGAGCCAGTTCGTGATCTACACGTCACGATAGCTACATTGTCCGTAATGAATCAGCATTGTAGTGCTGGGTGTAAACAATCGCCTTTGCTCTTCTTAATGAAGCATTTGTATGGAAACAAATAGCTATTTAAACTTCTTGCATATCCATCCCTGTAAAATCCATGGTCATTTACAGCCACAGATGGCGTGTAGCATCAACATGACATCACTTCACGCGATTATACACCAGATTTCCTACCTAGATTTCCTACCATAACGAAGGACTTGATTCATTGAGCCTAAGGCGCAGGAACGACTCAACATTCCTTTACTAAATAACGAACCCTCCCTGAACGAGGGTCCCCGCTGTTAGGTCAAAATTGTATTATTTTATGTTTTTCGTTGAGGAAAAATTGAAACACCAAAAATGTGCAGCAAGATTAACAAGATCAAAGCTTTTATACCTCCAAGATCAAAGCTGTTATACCTCCTCTATCCTCTACAATGTTTCCTCACGTTCCTTCGCCTTGCATTGAATAGTTCGATCCCGACTGATTCACTCCCTTGTTTTTGCGAAGTGAGGATGATCTCAGTATTTTACAAATCAGACATTACTATCCAAATATAAAACGCATTACATCAAGAGTTGAGGACAAGCTTCAGTAAGTGCGTGCCAACTTTGTAAGCTGGTAAGTTACATTACAATGATTGATATTTGTTTGCGAAAATAACTGTAAAACTCCCGTACAAACGATCATTCAACCATGCAACTTATAAGCACGGGCAAGTGGTAGTGGTGGTATATTGTCGGTACGGTATAGTGGTGTATTGTCAGCAAACATGCGTACATACAAATAGGACACGTACGTACAAATAGGACACGATCCATACACAATATCACAGTAAAGCACGCAGACACACAGCATGTACGCGGTAAGTTGACTGGCCGAATAAATGGCTAGACTTTCTAAGGCAGTACCGTTAGTCGTTACATTTGGCACCACACGCTTTGACTAAACGTTTTGTATCCACCTCATGCAACAGCACACATCATCCACCACCAAAAAGTAGAGATACTTTAGACATTGCCAACTTCATCCATCATCTTCGACTATGACTTAACTGACTAGGTCACAAGAAGCGCGATGGAGAAAAATACATAAATGCAAATGGGCCTTTGGTTTGGAACATGATAGCACACATTTCGTAATGTGTTGGCAGGAATACTTCCCCTATAATAGCCCTGACCCGCTTCACCGTCGTGGTAGTGAATCAAGACAAAACACACACAGCCAGGGTCCTTCCGTCTCCACGGATTTGCCTCTTCTCTGCACCAGCCGCGGCTTACGCTTCCTCAGTTTTGGCTTTCTCGACTCTATTGGCTCCATTGACTTTATCGGCCTCTCTCTCCTCTCTCTCTCGGCCCTCTTGCTTCTCGCGGTTCTCTTTGCTCCCTTGGTTTCGTCTTTCTCAGCTCCCATGACTCTCGCGTCCCTCCGGCTCGCTCAGCCTTTCTCGGCCTCTCTCTCCTCTCTCTCTCGGCCCTCTTGCTTCTCGCGGTTCTCTTTGCTCCCTTGGTTTGGTCTTTCTCAGCTCCCATGACTCTCGCGTCCCTCCGGCTCGCTCAGCCTTTCTCGGCCTCTCTCTCCTCTCTCTCTCTCGGCCCTCTTGCTTCTCGCGGTTCTCTTTGCTCCCTTGGTTTGGTCTTTCTCAGCTCCCATGACTCTCGCGTCCCTCCGGCTCGCTCAGCCTTTCTCGGCCCGCTCGCCTCCTTAGTCACCCTCGTCTTCCTCAGCTCCCATGACTCTCGCGTCCCTCCGGCTCGCTCAGCCTTTCTCGGCCCGCTCGCCTCCTTAATCACCCTCGTCTTTCTCATCTCTCTCTCTCTCTCTCTCTCTCGGTCCTCTCGGCTCTCCCGACTCACTTAACTCTTAACTCTCTCATCTCTCGTCTGTCGCCGTTTCTCGGTCGTCTCTTCACGCGATGTCCACCATCTTCACCATATCCGGCTGCCGCACCACCACCATCAACGGCGGCGGCCCGCGCAGCTCCTGGTAATAAGCCAGCACCACTACGAAACAATAGGCCATGATCACCGCCCCGCCCAGCACACCGAACACGGCTGACAGGAGCACATACTCCGACATACGCAGCGCCAGCACGAACGTGATTACCGCTCCGACCACACTGAGCACCAGCGTGATTGCCTGATACACGAGCCAGGCCACCAGGAGGCAGGGCCGCTCCAGACGCGTGCCGACCATCAGCAGCACGCTGAACAGCATGTGCAGCGATACCACCGCCAGCGCCGGCCCGAAGATGAGCGGGAAGACCGACTGGTCCGACGCGCCCTGGGAGGTGACGGTGACGACGGTGCCGTCCGGCTGAGGAAGCTGGTGTGTTCTCGGCAGTGGGGGCTGATCCGAGGCGCTCAGCAGAGTCCAGGTGAGGATGCAGCCGATCGCCGACAAGCTGTGCATGGCCAGGAGAACCACGCCGATCACGAATGAACCCTGGCGCAGGTTCAGTAACCCCAGACAGGCCGACGGCAGCTGCATGGCCAGTGGCGTTTCTCTCTGGCTGGGACTGGCACGAATGGAGCTTCACTGACACTGAGAAGTAACCTGTCGGTCTTGCTGTTCTCACTGACTGGTGTAACAGCAGTTCAGCCCTCGAATGACAATCCCGCGCGCACCGGGGATGGCCAACATGTTCTGAGAGGCAGCCGCACCACCAGTGACGCTTCTAACACAGCCCGACGCCAGCGGACCAATCACAGCCCTCCCCAGGGGTGACGTCACGGCAGACTTCCCGCCCGGCACGGTTACGTCAGCTTAGCTATCCCACTGCGTCACCACGACGGCAGCGCTGTAAACAAATACTACGACGTTCGCGCCAATTTGTGTCCCCGCATGTGGGCAGACCCGGCCACGGAGAAAACAGGCCGGGATTCCCCGCGAATTCGTGTCTCGGCACGTGGCCAGACCTGGCCACGGAAAACAGGCCGGGATTCTCCACAGTTTTACGGAGTCTCCCCTCCATATGAATCAGAGGACTTGTCACACGCGATCGACCTATTACGTCAACGGTATCACTGTTAGTCTCCCCTACATATGAATCAGAGGACTTGTCACACGCGATCGACCTATTACGTCAACGGTATCACTGATGTTAACATCACACTGTATGAGATTTCGCGACATTGTTAACTGTCTATTCTTGAAGTCAATTGTGCGAGCATTGATATGAGTCAGGAGCTAAATATATGGTATGATTTATGACACAATTATGTATATTATTTAAGCTATACCTATTCCATAGCGTTCCATGCGGATTGCGGAGTGAGTCTGTCCCCAAAGCAATAAGGATAACAAGCCAGTGCAGAGGTGTGCAGTTGCTTTGATACGGACTTGATGTATTGATGGTGAGGTGATGTCTGCAGTTGGCGTCTCTCTCTCACTGTATCCGCCGCAGTCCGCTCCACGTCCGCCGGAAACAGCAGCGTGTTGGTGTTATTATCTCCGGAAACAGCAGCGTGTTGGTGTTATTATCTCCGGAAACAGCAGCGTGTTGGTGTTATGATCTCCGGAAACAGCAGCGTGTTGGTGTTATGATCTCCGGAAACAGCAGCGTGTTGGTGTTATGATCTCCGGAAACAGCAGCGTGTTGGTGTTATAATCTCCGGAAACAGCAGCGTGTTGGTGTTATAATCTCCGGAAACAGCAGCGTGCTGGTGTTATGATCTCCGGAAACAGCAGCGTGCTGGTGTTATGATCTCCGGAAACAGCAGCGTGCTGGTGTTATGATCTCCGGAAACTCGGCGACGGAAGCTGCATGACAGCGTAATGATACGGATCGGAGCGTCAGCAATTGTGAGACTTATATTCGAGCACTATATTGAAGCCGTACCGGACACTATCCAAGAGTGACAAGACAAGAGTGAGGGGTCCCAGCCTAATTTTCAGGTAGTTTATCTCTAGGCATCGTACTAGGCTTTACGACAAATTAGAAGAAGACAAACTGTATGAGTGTTGGTGAGTCAGCCATGACCCAGGGCTGCGTAGAAAACAGCCTGGTGTACGAGTAGGATTGCATTTCCTGTGCCAGCAACCCAGTGTCCTAGGATTGGGAATTTTGGGTGTAAAGTGACACCCTATAAGGAATAATATTCCAATCCTTTTTCCAATTGAAGGGTTATTTTCTACTCTTTTTCATTTTTGTGATTAGTTTTCACTCCTTTATTGTAATGTGAAAGCCAGGAAATGGATCAAGTTTCGTGTGATAGCAAGACGTGTCAATTCTTGAAAAAGGCTCCTTTTGAAGTCAAATTTTCCACTTTTTTTGTGTGTGCTGATTTTCAGTGTGAATTTTCCACTCTGCACCCTGGCTCTAAAGCGATCCTAGGACACTGCAGCAACCCGGGTTCGATTCCCCGACGGATTGCCTACACAATGCGTGGTCTGGCCGTCATTATTCCTCGGAACAGTGTGACCGTTCCCGACGGCATTTGACCGTGGCCGTTGTGCTGTCGAAAACCCCAATAGCAAACGAATAAACAATGTGGGCTGCGCATGGGGGCCGGAGGCCGGAGCAGGGCCGGGACGATCAGTGACCTGGCAGCCGGCGGACGTCCTGTCCGGTATGTTCAGTCTCGTGGGGTAGGTAGAGGGTTGAGGGTTGGTAGAGGGTTGGTAGAGGGTAGGTATAGGGTAGGTAGAGGGTAGGTAGATGGTTGGTAGAGGGTTGGTAGAGGGTTGGTAGAGGGTTGGCAGAGGGTAGGTATAGGGTAGGTAGAGGGTAGGTAGAGGGTAGGTAGAGGTTAGGTAGAGGGTTGGTAGATGGTTGGTAGAGGGTTGGTAGAGGGTTGATGGAGGGTTGGTAGAGGGTTGATGGAGGGTTGGTAGAGGGTTGGTAGAAGGTTGGTAGATGGTTGGTAGAGGGCTGGTAGAGGGTTGGTAGAGGGTTGGTAGAAGGTTGGTAGATGGTTGGTAGATGGTTGGTAGAGGGTTGCTGGAGGGTTGGTAGAGGATTGGTAGAGGGTTGGTAGATGGTTGGTAGAGGGTTGGTAGAGGGTTGGTAGAGGGTTGGTAGAGGGTTGGTAGAGGGTTGATAGAGGGTTGATAGAGGGTTGACAGAGGGTTGGTAGAGGGTTGGTATAGGGTTGGTAGATGGTTGGTAGAGGGTTGGTAGACGGCCGGAGTGGCCACTGACCTGACACCTGGCGACGCTCGGTGGAGTCCGTGACGTCATGTAGGGTCAAATGAGGTCAGGTGAGGTCATGTGGGGTCCGCAGACGACCGCTGCCCGTCGGGCTGTGAAGGCCCAGGCAAAACGGATCTCAGGACAGGCAGAAAAGTGGATAGGGTGGAAACGTACAGACGAGCTAGCAGCACTGTTAAGACAGCGAGGGAGGTCTTTGTTGGGGATAAGGCGAGACAGATCAGCCGTGTGCAGATTACGTGGCCTCTTTACAAGTGTTAACCAGAAGACCATTGTTCAAAACTTAGCAGACATTAACAGATAGGACATTTAACAGTGATACTTGGCGATTGCATTATATTTTAATAGAAACCCAGCAAAGATTTAACAATGTATTCATTACTCAAGTTATTTGTGAAGCATACCAGGACAGTACCATTTTTGGAATAACCCTTTCAATCCAAAATATTGCACTATTCAAAATATTTCAAGACAACACCAGACCCATAACATTCATTTATGTAACAATGACCATATGGAAGATATCACAATGTGTTCAATCATGTCATATAACAAGTCATTATAGGAATAAAACTATTGGCCAACATAGAACAACATGCAACAGTGTTGGATAAAGCATAGATGTCATACAACACCTTAAACACACGAAAAACATCTTTATGGAGTATCAAAACAACGCAAAAAGACGGAAATAAATCGTTATTAGCAAATACATTTCATCTAAGGAACTGAGTGATCCACCTGATATACAAATTGGTACTTTGTGGAACTGACGCCTATCGATAATCGTACTACACCAAATCCCAGATTACTCGTATGGCAGGTCTAGGTTCCATGCAACGGGTGACTGATAATTAACTAATACCGTCATCCCAATATGTATCATCAGCCAACACCAGAGGTCCCAAGTCCAACTCCCATGTTAAGACAAACAACAGCTAAAACATACGACTCGTTTTTTACTCAACTCAGGCCGCATTTCCGAATTGAGGGACCTTTTGCTCAACGGATTATTTTACGAGTTCTGACGCTACCATTCTGATTGAACAAAACCAATGGAGAAGTTCATGATGAAGGGAATACATTACAGGTGGCAAAACGTGGACCCGTGGACCCGGTCTCTAGGCCCAGTCTGGAACCAGTTGGTCCCATACTGGGTCCCGCCAAATGATACCGGGTACAGACTGGGTCCAACTTATGCTTCATGCTGGTTTCACGCAAGTAGGGACACTGATACGCAGGTTTCTGTGTGCTGCTGGCCAATCTGAACTGTGTGTATTTGCAACTACAAGAGTTAGTTTACTTTCACAGATTTGTAGAGATTTGTCAATATTAGTTGCGAGACAACATTACACTAGTTGGGTCCGCTGGGTCCAAACTTGCCTTGCACCGGGTATAACTGGGCAATTTTGTTCAGATTTTGGGACCGGGTCGGGTCTGGGTAAAACAAATAGCAACTTTTGCCACCTCTAGAATACACTTCCAACGGACTAGGTTATGCGTATAGTCAACGACATAAATTCGTAGCCATGGTTGCCGAAAGCAGGTTTCTCCGGTAAAGCACCGCAGGCGAGCACCGTTACTACCTGAACCCACCCACAATATAAAACTGATTAACTTGTGACTAACTTAGTCACGTGGTCGAACCAGCGCCAACAATTGAATGGTGTTTTCTATCACAGTTCACTCCATGGTCGAAACGACACCCTCAACCCGGCTTTTCCTCTGCTCATATTCCCTCCGCTCGGCCAGCCACTCACAGACCCATCCCATCACGCACCTCAGTTCACCTTGACCTTGACATGTCCTCTGGACACCAGTACGCGGTAGGCGAGGCTGAGCACCGCCCCTCAGTTCACCTTGACCTTGACATTAACATGTCCTCTGGACACCAGCACGCGGTAGGCGAGGCTGAGCACCGCCCCTCAGTTCACCTTGACCTTGACATTAACATGTCCTCTGGACACCAGCACGCAGTAGGCGAGGCTGAGCACCGCCCCTCAGTTCACCTTGACCTTGACATTAACATGTCCTCTGGACACCAGTACGCGGTAGGCGAGGCTGAGCACCGCCCCTCAGTTCACCTTGACCTTGGCCTTGACCTTGACATGTCCTCTGGACACCAGCACGCGGTAGGCGAGGCTGAGCACCGCCCCTCAGTTCACCTTGACCTTGACATTAACATGTCCTCTGGACACCAGCACGCAGTAGGCGAGGCTGAGCACCGCCCCTCAGTTCACCTTGACCTTGACATTAACATGTCCTCTGGACACCAGCACGCGGTAGGCGAGGCTGAGCACCGCCCCTCAGTTCACCTTGACCTTGACATTAACATGTCCTCTGGACACCAGCACGCAGTAGGCGAGGCTGAGCACCGCCCCTCAGTTCACCTTGACCTTGGCCTTGACCTTGACATGTCCTCTGGACACCAGCACGCGGTAGGCGAGGCTGAGCACAGACAGCCCCAGCAGCAGGTCCCCGGCCGTCTGCGCCCACAGCGCCGCCGAGTTCCGGAACCACACCGAGTCCAGGCCAAGCCGTATCGTGTACAGGCCCAGCACGGCCAGCACGGTACCGGCCAGCGCGTGCAGCGTCTTGGTGACCCGCGGCGCCACCAGGTTGGGCACACGTGCAGCGTACAGGGCCAGCAGGCCGCCGGCCGACTGCGCGGCGGCGGCGGTCAGGGTGACAGAGCCCCACTGGGAGTGGATGGAGGTGAAGTGGGGGGCACCGCGCCGCTCCTTGTTGAAGTAGATGGCTGAGAAACCGGCCACAGCGAGGAAAGCGCTGACTAGCTGAAGTTGCCAGTGGAGGGTCAGACGGCCGGGCCGAGGTCGGTTGGAAACAGAGACTGCCTCAACACCGGCCAGCATCAACCCACCAAACTGGGGACAGCAGAGATCAGTCAGGTTAGGTTCAGACACATCAGTCCAGACACATCAGTTCAGACACATCAGTTCCGACACATCAGTTCAGACATCAGTTCAGACAAAAACATGATACAGGGGGGAGGGGACAGAATCAACATACACATGCAAACCAAATAGAGCCACTTATTTTGACTGGAGGTGAGGACATCTATAAATTAAGTCAGTGACAGTACCAAGTTGACAGACATAGAAGTTGGAGAGATAATGGCTGCATTCCTTACACCGTTCTGAATTAGAATGTGACATCACATTCTGAGTTGGAATACTGACACTTTTTGAGTATTTTTTCATTTATTCTGCAGCATGTTTGCCTCAAATGTATCACCAGCACATATTTGCTATGGTGACAGCCCACCATATTGGCTGTTTTTTTGCATTCCCTGATCGTTCCTGCCAGAATGACAAGAATATATGGGCTAGTTCATCAGTGAATTTCTCAATAACTGCCTGTGATGTCATTTCCTTGGAATGCATATTCAGAATGTTCTAAAGAATGATGCCAATACAATGTCAGTGAATAGATATATGAAATGTTTGAAAGTTACCATATGACCAAGGTTGTATCATATGACTAAAGGAAGAGGCATAGCTCAAAATGATAAATGTATCATCCTGCACTTCCAAATGGAATTAGATAATGCCAGAGTTATAGAACATACTTCAGAATTGAAGTCATACTTACAGCAAGTGACATACAAATGGGATGCCATGAAAATAGACTTGATCCAGGATCAGCAATGTATGTCACATATCCAATAAGAGGAATCATTAATGCAACAGAAAGCATGGTTGTAGCTTTTCAAATTATTATGAATGTTGTTGTTGTTGTTGGGTTAGGGCGCGTAGCAAATTATTATGAAGAACCTGTTGAAAACAGAGGTAAAAAAGTGAGTCTGTGTCCAAGGTCTGTGTCGGCTAATTTCAGGGGGATGTCATGCCAGGGGTTGTCATCCCGGGATTCCCTATGTATCGGCTGCCGAGCAGCAAGCATTAGCGACGACGTCACTGGTGCTGTGGTCCAGTCGTGGCCAGCCTCGTCGCCGCAGCTGCGCTTTCGAGCGTTTTGCGGTCCTTTGACGGGTGTTGAGAGCGGCAATTTGAAGTCGTCGCCGTTAGATAAGTAAGTTATGTTGTTAGGTGTGTGATGAGGACACCATAGCGGATGTCTGGTGTGAATTTCAGCGAAATCGGAGGGGTCGCCGAATGCGTTTTTGAATGCGAATTAAAGGCGTCACTTTTCTACCCGCTTACCCACGAGACGTGGGTAGTTGTGGGTAGCACAAGCAATCATTTGGCTGAAGTGGGTAGTTGGCGGGTAGCAGCATTTTCAACTTTTCGAAAAAGGAAAGTTTTAAACCTTATTTCAGTGGCAGCGCTTTCATTTCAGCAATATCATTCAAGTTTATTGCATGAATTTGCATAATTTAAAGGTTTTTGCTTTAATTTTCTTCAATCCCAAAATAGTACAATTTATGTTGAGGGTAGTTGTGACTTGTGGGTAGTTGACAGCTTATTTGAGCTCGTGGGTAGTGGTGGGTAGTTGAACAGTGTTTGCGGCGCGGCGCGGGTAGTCACAGGCCTGAGAAGTGGCAGCTCTAATGCGAATGCGTATGCAACATCATGGACATATACGACCGTCTCACCCCTCAGCCGGGCCGGGGCAGCGTACGGCCGTCTCGCCCTTCAGCCGTCTCGCCCTTCAGTGCAGCA
This sequence comes from Chirona hameri, assembly GCA_036785665.1. Classification (NCBI taxonomy): domain Eukaryota; kingdom Metazoa; phylum Arthropoda; class Thecostraca; order Balanomorpha; family Balanidae; genus Chirona; species Chirona hameri. The sequence continues at coordinate 56,321 of JAXIVJ010004657.1, read as the reverse complement.
TATCGCCGTTTCGCCCTCAGCCAGACTGGGGCAGCGTGTGGCCGTCTCGCCCCTCAGCCGGACCGGTGGAGCGTATAGCCGTTTCACCCCTCAGCTATACCGGGGCAGAGTATGGCCGTCTCACCCCTCAGACAGACCGGGGAAGCGTATAGCCGTTTCACCCTTCAGCCAGACCGGGACAGCGTATGGCCGTGTAGGAGTCATTGCATCTGACGTCCTTGCTCCTCTTGTGACTCGCCTAGGCCCCCCTGCGACAGCAGCGCCGCCACTGCCACTGCGACAGCAGCGGCATGAATAGTGCGTGCGCTGGCCGCTAGGCCGCAGCACCATTTTCTCAATACTTATTCATACATGCATTATTCACTTATTCACCTTCAGAATCTCATGCAACTGTGTATTTCTCTTTCATTAATTATTTCATATTCTAATTATCATTTTCACCTAAGTTCATCAATGCACCTACTTCTCATTTCAAATATCTGTTTCTCCGTCCGACTCCGCGCTCACAGACCTAGCGTCTTCCTTCTTCTTGCCGGGACCCTCGAGCCGTTCGGACGTGTTGCTGACCAGAACAATATACATATACATTTCCCGGATCATGAAGCAATTGTTAGTGACCGACACATAGCGTCGCTACAGCCGTATTACCCTTCAGTCAGACCAGTGCAGCGTATGGCCGTCTCGCCCTCAGCCAGACCTGGACAGCGTATGGCCGTCTCCCCCCAGCCGGATCGGGGCAGCGTATGGCTGCCCCCCTCACCCGGACCGGGACAGCGTATGGCCGTCTCACCCAAGGTTACTTTACTAATAGTCTCACCCATCGGTCAGACCGGTGCAGTGTATGGCAGTCTCGCCAGTCGTCCATCACACAGACCGGGGTAGTGTATGGCCTTCTCCCCCTCAGCAGCATACAATTATCCGCGGTAAACGTAATCTTAAATAGGATCGTACCTTAGGCGCAACTATCCGTATCCCGTTCGAAATATTCGCACCCCACCGAGCCGCGTGCGGCGACAGCCGAGTCGGACCACAGCACCAGTGACGTCACGCTAATGTTAAGCGATTGGGGCGTTAAAATCCCCGGATGACTCTACCTCGCTTATTCGGCCTTGAATAGAACACTCATGTCTTCGTACGTTCATCAATTTAGTAGTTACATCAATTTAGTTGGCCGGCCGGCCCCGCGACGGTACAGTCTCTGGCAAGACGTCGCAGCGGCTCTCACCAACTTGCGTCCGGCGCGGCGGCGGCGGTGTGCAGCCTTTGACAGCGGGCCCCCGCTTCGGCGCGCCGTGTGGACGGAACATGCCTCCACTCGACCAAGAATTGTGGACGATTGGAGTGTCTCAGGTAAAATCGGAGACCATTCTAGGAATCTTGAAGAAACAAGCTTCCCATTGAGCATAAATTCTTGTATCTATCTCTCTTAGATAACAAATTAAAGGGGGTAACTACCAAGCCACTTTGCATTGCATTGCATTGTGGAGCGGGATTCGACTGCCATGGTGACGTCACGGCTACCAAACAACTTGCGCCTCCCCCGGGTGTCACCCCCTGATATCCGTGTGTGTAGACGGGGCGCTGCAAGCCTAAGCCAATTTATACACGCATTTTTGCCATATTGTTATTTATTTAATTAAGGGTTGATTGAGGTTAGTTCTAACTTTTCCTCTGAAAGGTAATTTTTGCTCGTGTCTTTTGACCTAGATGATTACTCCGAAAAGTTTGGTGGTTATGCCTCTTCCTCAAATCTATAATATTAATATTCCTAGCCATGAATTTTGCTTCTGCCCTTCATGACTGTCACCCCTTGCTGATTTGCTTTTTTCATCAACATGAAATGTTATCTAATTTTTACTACTGTGGATGCGGTGGTAATATTTGACTAAGGTACCTTTGACAGAGAATAGTAGCAGAGTACCGGAGCCTGCTGCAGAGGTTGAAGGAGTCCAGGAAACCAGTCATTGTGACTGGCATCCTCCCTTGCTGTGGAGCCAGTGAGGAGTGGTACTTGAGAGCTCTGTCTGTGAACAGCTCAGTTCAGAACTTATGTTCAGCTATGGGGCTTAGTTATGTAGACTTATGGGATCAGTTCTATGAGTGGCATAGGTACTATATGAAGGATGGGCTTCACTTATCGGATGAGGGGGCAAGGGCTTTGGGAGATGCCTACAGAAGTGTCATTCAGGGAAACTAGGTAGGAGGGGGGGGGGGGGGGTTCAGGGACGCTAGTACTAGGGCATCAGGAAGTAAGCATTGGTAGAAGTTCATGTCAGAATAGGACAGTAGATCATAATTCCCTCAGAATTAGTAGAGTCAGCTCAAAGTATAAGATCACATGTGTGTTGCTGAATGCCCAAAGTATTAGGTCTAAATTTGATGAGTTTGAGTGTTATGTTGCCCTTGAAAAGCCTGATATCATTTGTGTAACCGAGACATGGGTTAGTGAGGGGTATAATAGGGATAGGCTACAGGATTTCGAGTTACAAGGGTATAACATGTTCTCATACTGCAGAGAATCACGGCAGGGAGGCGGAGTGTTTGTATATGTAAATAGCTTGTACTGCACTACTAGAGTAGATGATTCTAGTAAAGTAAAAGAAGTAGAATCAATCTGGCTTGACATTAAAATTGGTACAGGAAACAGAGGAAGGTTGAGGATAGGTGCATTTTACAGACCAGGGAATCTTCCAAGGAACTCCCAAGCTGAAACAGACCAAGATATTTGTGAGGAAATACGTAGGAACTTTCGGGCTCAGTGTCTTATTATGGGAGATTTTAACTTAAGAGGATACGAAAGTATAGCAGAGGAAACAAATGAGTGTAGGTTGTATAGGCAAATCTTTGAAGAGGAGCTTTTCATGCATCAGTCTGTAACAGAGCCAACCAGACATTGCTCCATTCTAGACCTTGTATTCTCAGACAACAGTGATCTAGTTAGTGACATAAGTATTTGTGCAGGTCTAGGAACCAGTGATCACAATATGGTTAAATTCAATATCTCATCAGAAATGAGGCCCAAAGATAACCTTATTATGGTTCCAAACTTCAGCCAGGCTGATTTTGATGGTATTAGAAATGACCTCGCACAGATAAAATGGAATGTTGAGTTGGCAGGTTTAGATGCATGTGAGGCCTGGAATGTTTTCAAAGCTAGATTAAGCCAAATTCAAAATCGGCATATACCCCTCAGGCACAAACGTAACAGAACCAAGGGCAATCCAGTTTGGCTTACCCCAGAAGTAAGGAGTGCTATACAAGCTAAAAGAAGTGCATTTGGCATTTTGAAGGGATCTTCACTAGATATAAATCAGAAGGCCTACCAGAATGCAAGAAATTCAGTTAAGAAAAAGGTCAGAGCAGCTAAAAGGGCAAAGGAACTTGATTTAGCTAGACATTGTAATGCAGATAGTAAGAAGTTCTTCAGTTTTTATAAGTTAAGTACAGTTTCCAAAAATATAGGTCCATTTAAGGTAGATGATGTGTTAGTTAGCAAGGACAGTGAAATGGTTGAAGTGCTTAATGATCAGTTTCAATCTGTCTTTACTATCGAGGACCAAAGTAGTATTGCAGCACTTCAGCCTGAGCTAGAGACAGAGGAGACTATAGGAGAGCTAGGTGGCATAAGTAGTGAACTTGTTCTAGAATATCTAAAGAAAGTAAGGCCTAACAAGGCAGAAGGACCTGATGAAATCCATGCTAGACTTTTAAGAGAATCTGAAAGGGAGTTGTCGGTTCCATTAGCCATAATATTTTCTAAATCACTTGCAGATAGTAAAATTCCACTTGATTGGAAAAGAGCAAATGTTGTTCCTATTCATAAAAAGGGAGATAGAAGTAAAGAGGAAAACTATAGACCAGTTAGTCTGACCTCATTAGTCTGCAAGGTGCTTGAATCAATCATCAAAGATAAGATTGTTGAATTCTTGGAGCAAAATGAACTCATCAAGGATACACAGCATGGCTTTAGGAAGGGCCGTTCTTGTTTAACTAATCTTCTGGAGTTTTTGGATGTTGCAACAGATAGCTTTGATCAGGGTAAACAGCTAGGATGTAGCTTTTCTTGATTTCAGTAAAGCATTTGACAAAGTCCCCCATACAAGACTGGGGTTGCAACTTAAAATTCATGGGATCAGGGGCAAGATTCTGGATTGGATAGAAACGTGGCTTTCAGGACGCCAGCAAAGGGTTATATTGAATGGGTGCCAATCACAATGGAAGGAGGTTCTCAGTGGGGTTCCACAGGGCTCAGTCCTGGGCCCATTGCTTTTTATAATATTTGTGAATGCAATTGAGAACAGTATAGACAGCAAAGTCTTGAAATTTGCAGACGATCTAAAAGTTGTCAGGATTATTAGAGGAAAACATGATCAGGATGTTTTTCAATCAGATCTGGACAAGCTAGTTGAGTGGTCTGAAGCATGGCAGATGAAATTCAATTTGAGTAAATGTAAGATTATGCACGCTGGACGGGTTAGCAGTAAACATAGGTATGAAATGGGTGGGCAGAAAATGGAGCAGATTGAAAAGGAAAGAGATTTAGGTGTCGTGGTAAACAATAGACTATCAGCGTCAGACCAGGTTGTAGAAGCTAGGAAAAAGGCACTTAGAATGCTAGGGGCCATTAACAGAAATGTTTCCTACAAGAGTGAAAAGGTAATAACAAAACTGTATTGTGCATATGTTAGACCACATTTGGAGTATTGTGTACAAGCCTGGTCTCCAATATATGAGAAAGATTGCTGGTTGTTAGAAAGAGTTCAAAAAGGGCAACAAAAATGGTTAATTGTCTTGGTAGTTTACCTTATGAAGATAGATTAAAGAAATTGGGTATGTTTTCACTTAGATATAGAAGGCTAAGAGGAGATCTAATTGAAGTCTTCAAATTTGTAAATAGTCAGCATTCTGGATATTTAAAGGGTATGTTTGAGTTCAATAGGGAAAATCGAGGTAGAGGTCATCAGCATAAACTCATTATGAAACAAAGTAGGACTAGGCTACGACAGTCATTTTTCAGTAGAAGGGTTGTAGGACATTGGAATATGCTACCAGGGGATGTCGCTGATGCAGTGACACTTGCTTCCTTCAAAATTAGATTAGATAAATACTTTACAGAGAAGGGATTAGTTCATAAATACTCGTGGGATTAGCCTTCTTTTATGCAGGTAGAGTAAGGTGATTTGAAGGGGCGAGACTGGTGGAGGGGGGGGGGGGGTGGGTGTGGGTGTGGGTGGGGTGGGGTGCAACCTCGGATGGGCCCAAGAGGCTCTTTGTTGCACTTTTCTTTTATGTCTTTATGTCTTTATGTCATTGCGCCTGCTGATGACGTCCAATAGATGGTGTGTGTAATGTTCACAACAAATAGTCAATTTCATTTGTTGCCACCGGCGGCTGCTGTGCGGCGCCCGCCGGGTTACCGGCCGGGCCGCTTGGCGGCCGTAGCGTCCGCAGCGGCCACGTGGCGCCCGGGGCGAGGCCCGACCTGGGCCAGGGCGGGCGTGCGTGTCTGCGATTGGTCGCTGGTGTCCCGAGCCGCGGGGCACCGGCGAGGTTATGTCGGGCCGGCGCGCAATGCGTCGGGGCACTGTCTCGCGGGGTCTGGCGCGGACCAGACTCACTCTGTCTTCACGGTAGTTTTCACTACCGTGTTTGGTTCGGGTAACAATATATCTGAGTGAAGAACTCAAGTGTTGTGCGGTGAGTGGACGGAGGTGACGAGAAGTGACGGACGGATGTGAGTTCGGAGCAGCAAACCTTCAAGCGCAAGGTGACTGACTGCACCCCGTCCTTATTTCCTGGGATCTTGTCACTTTCCACCCTCTTCCGGGGTGTGTGAGGGAGGCGACCACACGGTGTCTCGCCATCGAGACATCGGGGGTTGAACTCGTTTCTCGGGTCTCGCCATCGAGACGCGAGACGCGGGTGGCGGGGCCTCTTTTCATACAAAGGGTGCGACCAGTCGGCTTCGGCTACCCTCGCCATCGAGGCGCCGAAGTATCGGTAGATCTGTCGGATCACAGTGCCCTCGCCATCGAGGAGCTGTGATCAGTCAGCGACTGTCGTCTTTCCTCACCATCCTTACCCTGACCCAGACATCCTACGCCTGCCTTCCCCAGTCAGTCACCAAACCACATCAGTGTCGCCAGCGCATGTAACCAGGGGACATCGTGGCGACATCATGGAAACTGATTTTTTTTTCTCTGAAGTCACTCAACAACATGAATATCTATGACTATGGTCTATGAGTCACTACACAAGTTATATTTTGTGGATAAACAACCACCAGTGAACAGCGATGCCAACAAAACAGTGCGCAACCTTTGTCAGACTTGTGCCATTGATGTCAAAGTTGTTGTGCGGTTGCTCCTGAGCGACTGCAGGAGCCACATAAAGTATGATACTACGACAACTCTAACACATTGGTCCAGTCGTCTGAGGCTGGCCGGTGCCATTGAACTTAACCCTGGACCTGTTGTGTATTACTGAGACATTAAATTCCAATATGAAAACATAATTAAAACAAATTATTGTGAAAACAAATACTATGCAAACAGCAATAACAAATGAAAAATGAGCGACAGTGGCGCCACCACCTCCACAAACAAAACAAAACTTAACTTGCATCTTCATTGGTTGTTTATATGTACTTTTACCATTGCACATCACTTTTTACTCCCACTTGTATCCTTCCCTCCCTAATGCAGTTTGCTGTGCACAGCGCCTAAATGGCTGATGTGCCGCACTGCACCATCCTGATCCTTCTATCCACCCTCTGGCCCCCCTCATGACCCTACCCGATCACCTCGCGTAACATCGCAACGGGCATGTAATAGCCACTTGTACTGTGTGTCACATCGTGTACAATGTACAAGGGAGTGGATGTACCAGCATGTCTAATAAATAAATAAATAAATAAATATGACATCACTCCTCTGGACCTGCTCTTTTGTGATTGGCTAACGATTAAACCCGCCTTTTTGGCCAGTGCCTTGAACAGGCCTAGGGTTAATGGCCATAATCTGTCAAAACCAGACTGGTTATTGATTTTACTTTGATTGCATTGAATGGAATCATTCAATCGAAATCCCTTGAATCAAAGAATCGATTCACCACCATGGAGTGTCTGTTTGGAAAGGGGGTGTGGCATGACCCCCCTGTGCTGTGTTCCAGACCAGCTGTCACCATGGAGTGGCTGTTTGGAAAGGGGGTGTGGCATGACCCCCCTGTGCTGTGTTCCAGACCAGCTGTCACCATGGAGTGGCTGTTTGGAAAGGGGGTGTGGCATGGCTCCCTGTGCTGTGTTCCAGAACAGCTGTCACCATGGAGTGGCTGTTTGGAAAGGGGGTGTGGCATGGCTCCCTGTGCTGTGTTCCAGAACAGCTGTCACCATGGAGTGTCTGTTTGGAAAGGGGGTGTAGCATGACTCCCCTGTGCTGTGTTCCAGACCAGCTGTCACCATGGAGTGTCTGTTTGGAAAGGGGGTGTGGCATGACTCCCCTGTGCTGTGTTCCAGACCAGCTGTCACCATGGAGTGTCTGTTTGGAAAGGGGGTGTGGCATGACTCCCCTGTGCTGTGTTCCAGACCAGCTGTCACCATGGAGTGGCTGTTTGGAAAGCGTGTCACCCCTGAGGAGATGCTCAGGAAGAACCAGCGGTCGCTGAACCGGGCCGTGAGGGATCTCGACAGGGAACGGGCACGCATGGAGCAGCAGGAGAAGAAGGTTATCGCCGATATCAAGAAACTGGCCAAGGACGGACAAATGGTAACCCCGCTGGCCTTGACCTGATTTAGCGAATGGAACCCTGAAGGCACTGACCTGCCTTATCGTGCACATATCCCACTGCTTACTTGAGCATGCAGTTAAGTGCAGAAGTGAAATGTAGTATTTATATTTTTGTTGAGCAAAAATCGTGAACAATTTTCGATAGATCCCATGATTATTGAAATGTTCCCCTGTCATATATAGGTACGTTAAATGTCCTCACACTATTTTACCTGGTCTGGCTATGGCGGGTCGCTCTCGCATCAGGTCTGTACTGTCCGTCGTTTTTTGTCTCATGCCAGGACGCTGTCAAGGTGATGGCGAAGGATTTGGTTCGGACCCGCCGGACAACCCGGAAGTTTATGCTGATGAAGGCCAACATTCAGGCTGTCAGTCTGAAGATCACCACGCTCAAATCGCAAAACTCCATGGCACAAGCCATGAAGGGCGTCACCAAAGCCATGGCGACGATGAACAGGTACGGCAGCATGGTAGTTGTCGGGAATGTGACGGCGAAAGAATAGTTATCCGGAAGATATTGCCAGACTGCCAGATGGTGGAGTTTCCTAGACGCGGACAGACGTAATTCAAGACCAGACGTTATCTTCGTCCGTACACAGGGTGGATGTTTTATATTGTTTTATTTTTTAGCAACTGATAACCTCTAGATTACCATTCACATGTTACTGGTAGGTATTTGAGCTTACGGTTTAAATGTGCTAATTTCGAAATAAGCTGTTATGGTGATTTTTACATCTAGCTGCAATTTAAAACTTGATAGTTCATAGGGGCAGACTTGTCAATGATTCAATGTGAATCGACTACTTTTGATTGAATCATTCTTATTTCAAATGAATGACTCATGAATTGATTCACCTCATGCGCAAACCTGTTGTGAGTCACTGATTGAATCATTCATACAGAGAAAATAGGCCGATTGAATCATTCATTGCTCAAAGAATCATTCTGTTTTGGTCGAACAGCATAAACTGTCCACAAAATATGCCAGCGGCCCAGCATTCATCCGTGCCCTGTGGACAAACCAGGCACTTAATGGCCAATCATATGAGCTCTGTGTCCTGAGCTGTAGCCTGTAATTCATCTATGCGTAAAGAAAGCGAGGCTTTGTGTCCAACTCCAGTGGGCACAAAGCCACTGTTCAATCAGCCCTAACTAGGTGAATACCTTGGAACTGGTAGTGTTAGGGGTAGGTACCTAAATACTTAGAAAAGGTAACTAACTCATACCTTGGTTCATAAACCACACAGTACACGCACACCTTTATCACACGAAAAATTATCAAAAGGTACCCACCTTTTCCTAATTTCTAGGCTATACCATATAAAAAAAAACTAAATCATAAACAAACATTTGCATGACCTCCGCATGTCCCAAATATCACTGTCGCATCGGCGCCGCTTTATTCCACATCATGCTTTATAAAAAAAAAATACCTAATGCAAAATCAAAATAAATGTTCTATTCGCTTAAAAAAGTGAAACGTAAAGTCATTAATGCTTTTGAACTTGGAATTTGCAATTATAATACATATTATAAATATCATTTTATAATCAAAATAAACAATACGCGTGTCCAATTGCCTCACATTCACATTCGGAAATACATTCACGGACTATTTGGATTGGCTTCAAAATTGGTAGACATATAGGTCACGACCTAGTGATCATTCTGGTAAAATCTTAGAGTCGCACATTCAAAATCAAAGGAGTTAGACAAAGGAGTCGACACTTCCCTTTAATGTTGAGTGATTGAATCAAGATTGAATCATTCATTATGGTAATGTTGAGTGATTGAATCATGATTGAATCATTCATTATGGTAATGTTGAGTGATTGAATCATGATTGAATCATTCATTATGGTTCGTGAATCACTGTGAATCGACACATGACAAATATGAATCATTGGCAAGTCTGCTGATAGGGGCTGTTCCAGCGCCCTCAACCGGAAGAGGTTTTCATCCCGCCGGTTAAGGCGCGGCGGAGCAGAGCACGGGAACGGACGGTGGAGATTTCCAATGTATACAGCATGGACAGCGCGACAGAAAGTCACGTAACGTTAACTTTCCTCCACCAACCTCAACCGCTCGCCGAGCGGTAGAGGTTTTGCTCAACCGGTTGAGGTTGGTGGAGGTTCAACCGATTTTAGTTGAGGCGCGGGCACGACCGGCGGAGAAAATGAAGCCTCAAATCCGGTTGAGGGCGCTGGAACAGCCCCATAGTTGAGTTCATTCGGCGTAATCAGACGATATGGCGTCGTTAAAGAGTACAATGGCATGCCTTCTTCCCGACTGCAGTGATAATATGTCTCCTAGAAGCTTCACATATGGTCTTATGAACCCATATACAGATACACCCCGTAACTAATCACCCTCGTGTTTGCAGGCAGCTGAAGCTGCCGGAGATTCAGAAGATCATGATGGAGTTTGAGAAGCAGAGCGAGATGATGGACATGAAGGAAGAGATGATGGATGACGCCATCGATGACGCGCTCGGCGATGACGAGGACGAGGAGGAGAGGTGGGTTACTGATGACGTCACTGGGGAGGACGGGCGATTGGGGATGACGTCAGAAGGCGTGGTCGATAGACGCTATTTATGGTAATGGATGGGTATCATTCGTCGGAGTTCTTTAGTTATGCTGACATTCTGGTGATTGATGTGTGTGAATCGTTCGTCGCTATTTTACGGCTTGCTAAAATCGCTGTTCTTGCGGTACATTAAGTCCTATTTTATAAGTGAATGACATCGTGATTATTTTTGAAGCCCTACTAGACTGCTTGAGAGAGAAAAAAATGGATACCCGGTTCGGACTCTTCCACTGCACCTGGTGTAGTAGGACATTCCGAACGTATCAATAAACCAGTGTAGTGGTGGTGTTAACACCCGTCGTTCCGCCACACCGATAGTTAAGCCTGTCTCATCGACCCTCATCGGTAACCTCGTGCTTCGCCTGACATCCATGTTCGCTGCGAGACTAGCCAGCGAGGCTAGTCTCTCAGCCTGTGGAGTGTGGTGGGTCTATGGAGTCCTGCGTGTGTTGCAGAGATGCTAGTCTCAGCCTGTGGAGTGGTGGGTCTATGGAGTACTGTGTGTGTTGCAGTGAGGCTAGTCTCTCAGACTGTGGAGTGTGGTGGGCCTATGGAGTCCTGCGTGTGTTGCAGCGATGCTAGTCTCTCAGACTGTGGAGTGTGGTGGGCCTATGGAGTCCTGCGTGTGTTGCAGCGATGCTAGTCTCTCAGACTGTGGAGTGTGGTGGGCCTATGGAGTCCTGCGTGTGTTGCAGCGATGCTAGTCTCTCAGTCTGTGGAGTGTGGTGGGTCTATGGAGTCCTGCGTGTGTTGCAGAGATGCTAGTCTCAGCCTGTGGAGTGGTGGGTCTATGGAGTACTGTGTGTGTTGCAGTGAGGCTAGTCTCAGCCTGTGGAGTGTGGTGGGTCTATGGAGTCCTGCGTGTGTTGCAGCGAGGCTAGTCTCTCAGTCTGTGGAGTGTGGTGGGTCTATGGAGTCCTGCGTGTGTTGCAGCGAGGCTAGTCTCTCAGTCTGTGGAGTGTGGTGGGTCTATGGAGTCCTGCGTGTGTTGCAGCGATGCTAGTCTCAGCCTGTGGAGTGGTGGGTCTATGGAGTACTGTGTGTGTTGCAGTGAGGCTAGTCTCTCAGCCTGTGGAGTGTGGTGGGTCTATGGAGTCCTGCGTGTGTTGCAGCGAGGCTAGTCTCTCAGCCTGTGGAGTGTGGTGGGTCTATGGAGTCCTGCGTGTGTTGCAGCGAGGCTAGTCTCTTAGCCTGTGGAGTGGTGGGTCTATGGAGTCCTGTGTATGTTGCAGTGAGGCTAGTCTCAGCCTGTGGAGTGTGGTGGGTCTATGGAGTCCTGCGTGTGTTGCAGCGATGCTAGTCTCAGCCTGTGGAGTGGTGGGTCTATGGAGTACTGTGTGTGTTGCAGTGAGGCTAGTCTCTCAGCCTGTGGAGTGTGGTGGGTCTATGGAGTCCTGCGTGTGTTGCAGCGAGGCTAGTCTCTCAGCCTGTGGAGTGTGGTGGGCCTATGGAGTCCTGCGTGTGTTGCAGCGATGTTAGTCTCTCAGACTGTGGAGTGTGGTGGGTCTATGGAGTCCTGCGTGTGTTGCAGCGATGCTAGTCTCTCAGACTGTGGAGCGTGGTGGGTCTATGGAGTCCTGCGTGTGTTGCAGCGATGCTAGTCTCTCAGACTGTGGAGCGTGGTGGGTCTATGGAGTCCTGCGTGTGTTGCAGATATGCTAGTCTCTCAGCCTGTGGAATGTGGTGGGTCTATGGAGTCCTGCGTGTGTTGCAGCGAGGCTAGTCTCTCAGCCTGTGGAGTGTGGTGGGTCTATGGAGTCCTGCGTGTGTTGCAGCGATGCTAGTCTCAGCCTGTGGGGTGGTGGGTCTATGGAGTACTGTGTGTGTTGCAGTGAGGCTAGTCTCTCAGCCTGTGGAGTGTGGTGGGTCTATGGAGTCCTGCGTGTGTTGCAGCGATGCTAGTCTCTCAGCCTGTGGAGTGTGGTGGGCCTATGGAGTACTGTATGTGTTGCAGCGATGCTAGTCTCTCAGCCTGTGGAGTGGTGCCTGTGGTGGGTCTATGGAGTCATACGTGTGTTGCAGCGAGGCTAGTCTCTCAGTCTGTGGTGTGTGGTGGGTCTATGGAGTCCTGTGTGTGTTGCAGCGATGCTAGTCTCTCAGCCTGTGGAGTGTGGTGGCCGGTGGGTCTATGGAGTCCTGCGTGTGTTGCAGCGATGCTAGTCTCTCATCCTGTGGAGTGTGGTGGGTCTATGGAGTCCTGCGTTTGTTGCAGCGATGCTAGTCTCTCAGCCTGTGGAGTTGTGCCTGTGGTGGGTCTATGGAGTCCTGCGTGTGTTGCAGCGATGCTAGTCTCTATGGAGTCCTGCGTGTGTTGCAGCGATGCTAGTCTCTCAGCCTGAGGAGTGGTGCCTGTGGTGGGTCTATGGAGTCCTGCGTGTGTTGCAGCGATGCTAGTCTCTCAGCCTGAGGAGTGGTGCCTGTGGTGGGTCTATGGAGGCATGCGTCTGTTGCAGCGATGCTAGTCTCCCAGCCTGTTGAGTGTGGTGGGTCTATGGAGTCCTACGTGTGTTGCAGCGATGCTAGTCTCTCAGCCTGTGGAGTGGTGCCTGTGGTGGGTCTATGGAGTCATACGTGTGTTGCAGCGAGGCTAGTCTCTCAGTCTGTGGAGTGTGGTGGGCCTATGGAGTCCTGCGTGTGTTGCAGCGATGCTAGTCTCTCAGCCTGTGGAGTGTGGCGGGTCTATGGAGTCCTGTGTGTGTGTTGCAGGGATGCTAGTCTCTCAGTCTGTGGAGTGTGGTGGGTCTATGGAGTACTGCGTGTGTTTCAGCGATGCTAGTCTCTCAGCCTGTGGAGTGGTGGGTCTATGGAGTACTGCGTGTGTTGCAGCGAGGCTAGTCTCTCAGCCTGTGGATTGTGGTGGGTCTATGGAGTCTCGGGCTATGCGGCGAGGCTGTGTTGAAGCCGTTCTGTGTTGAGTCTGACGGACGTGTGTGCGTGTTGCAGCGATGCGGTGGTGACGCAGGTGTTGGACGAGCTGGGTATCGAGCTGTCCGGCAAGCTGACCGACCTGCCGTCTGCCACCGGGTCACTGAACCCCGCCTCTGGAGCGGCGGCCAAGACGCCGGTGCTGGACGCCGATGCCGACCTGGCCGCCAGGCTGGACAGTCTGCGTCGCGAGTGAGAGACGGGGACGGAGAGAGGAGAGAGAGGCTGGGTGCGAAGAGTGGAAGAGTGAGGGCCGGCCGGCCGACGGAGCGACCTGGCTGGACAGTCTGCGCCGTGAGCGAGTGGTGAGCGAGCGAGGGCCTGGTGTGAGGAGAGAAATGGAGTCTGTGAAGCCCGAGAGAGGGAGAGAGGGGCGGCGGACGCGCGGCCGACAGAGAGAGGGCGGGTTATGAGGAGATGAGGTATAGGTGGCGCCAGTGAGCTACCTAGAGCTGAAGGAAAGCGCGGTGTGCTGTGAGTTTACAGAGCGTGGCGAGCGGCACGGCGCTGGTTTGAAGCGCCAGGCCGCCGGAGCCGACCGGGCTGTGCCGTGGCGGATAGGTTGTTGCAGAGTGCGATGTCTAATCATGGTGGCCAAATTCAGAATTTAGGGGGAATGGAGGGATGACAAAATTGTTTGTTTTATCCAAAATGATAGGACGAAGGAGGTCTCCCGGTCTAAAAACACGAAAATGGGGTCAGAATTTGCATGTTTTTGAGCTGGACACCTCTCATTCCATGATATCACATCAAAATTGGGTCAGAATTTTCACGTTTTTGAGCTGGACACCTCTCATTCCATGATATCACATCTGGCAACATGACATAATTGTGTCACCCCTCCCCCTAACTCTCTGAATGTGGCCACTATTGAGTTTCGCTGCTCAGCCGGCCAGATGTGAGAGGTGGCGCTGCGGTAATGTCGGCAGAAAGCGACAGCTGTGAGTGTGAGAAGCAGCTGAGGATCGTCCTGAAATCCTGCTCCTGACTGGTCACGTAGGTACACCAGGAGGACAGCTCCTTCACTTGACATCCGCTGATGCTGCTCCACGTGCTACGGTCTGTCCGTTAGGTGGTCCGGGAGGAAGCCATCACTCTCTTTCTATATAAATCCACACCTCGAAATGCTTACGCCTGGGTAACTGTGACGCCTTTAGGACGTTTAGCCAAGAGTCAGCCGCGATGCTACAGCTGTGTGCAGCCTGAGGTGCGCGTATGGGACTCGGTGGTGTGTAGCTTGTAACGGCGAGTGAGACTGTTCGCAGATGCGCTGTTTGTTTGTCTCCGTCGTCGCGGACATGTGCCTAGCTATGCGTGGAATCGAGATTGCCGAGTATGTTTGCGATGTATGTGAAGTTGTGGAAGCACCGCAGATTCTATTTCCAGATTAAGGTTACCTTTCTCATCCCTCCATGTCCGTCTCATAATATTGTTTTAAATACTTCTGGTAAGTTACATTGAACCGATTAGCATAGCAATCTAATTGCTTTAACTTTGGTTGTCCCCTCCAATGGCAGAAATGCTCGTGAACTGCATGGAGCATCGTGCTCAGCGGCTGAATTGTGAGTGTGTACTGTGTAACCGAATGCAATTTCCAGTTTGTCATTTAAATCCACCTTCGAAGTGGTGTGGGCAAGGGAGCACGCTACATAATTCGCAGCCGGGGAGTTCATGTGTAACGCGCTATACTTAGTCGTGTCTGAATGCTATCTAGTTTTATGACGTCGCTGTGGGTTTCGCCGTGCCTTGTGGTCGTCTCTATGCTGGGATCGGGGTGGCCGAACAGGATTGAAAGACAATGCGAACGGGGCGTCCTTCGTTCCAAACCTTGCGTGTGTGTTGCATGAATGGCTGGCTTAAATCGTCTAAATGAAAGCCGTGATAAAGGTACCCATTTGGGGTGGCAGGTAAACTTCCTGAAGCGGCGTAGCTGCTTGATCCCCTATTAACAACTCGTTTCTGTAGGGGTCCGATGGTATGCTATAATATTGTGAGTAGTGCTAGAGGAAACGATTGTTTGCTTTATCGCGTACCTTGATTTTACCAACACTGAGGGATAAAATGTGCCGTGCTATCGGTCACACGGAAAAATACATGTTTATTTTGCACGGTGTATTTGCTGCTGTTACAGAGTGTGGGAAGTAACCCTAGTTAAGCACTTCTAAGAGGTGATGTGGTTCATCAAGTCCAACGTCGACTCTGGGCTGTAGGTTAGGTAAGTCGGACCCGACTCGTAGACTGATAAAATTACCGGTTCCGGTCGACTACCTCCCCGCCTCCGCAACATGAATTAGGCTTAGGGTGTCGTTGACTGCGATCCTGATCACGAGGGAGAAGAAATTGAGCCTCAATTCGACTCTAGCCAAACTTCGACTGGCGCTAACTTCGACTTTGACCCACGGATGAAGTCTGTTGGGCGTACCAACTGAGTGTTCGCACAGTTCTGATCCCAACGACATGACATTTTGTTATACAAACTGTTTTGGAAAACTTTAGCTATGTTCCACCAACTCTGCAGCCCTGACCTAAACCTATACATTTTTTTTTAAAGTAGAACCTCTCACTCATAGGCACATTAAATCGAAATATAAATCGCTGGACGTTGTTCGCTTTCTAAGGAATCGAACTAAAAAAAAATAAGGTAACCCCAAAAAACAAAAACAAAAATATGAGGGGCACGCATCACAAGAGACCCGTATTCTGGCCCATACTTGGCAGGGGCTGGTCTTGGTCAGGCCTGATCAAGGGAGAGGCCCGGTGCTGGCAAAGGCGTGATATGGGGTCCGGTCAGGACGAAGGCCCGGTCCTTGCATATTCTTGGTGCGGGCCCGTTTCCGGTAGGGGCCCGATTTTGGTCAGGCCCGATCGAGGCAGGGGTCCGGTGCTAGCAAAGGAGTGGCATGGGGCCCGGTCAGGACGTCGGACGAGGGCCCGGTCAGGACGTCGGACGAGGGCCCGGTCAGGACGTCGGACGAGGGCCTGGTCAGGACGTCGGACGAGGGCCCGGTCAGGACGTCGGACGAGGGCCCGGTCACAAACATGCTATGCCGGGGCCGTCCTAATAAGGGCCCTCTCATGACAGGGGCTGTCTTCTGCGAACCGATAGCGCTCGAACATGGTAAAATCCCCGCGGGGATGTCGAGGCAGGCACAGATCGAGAAAAGCTGTCTTGCAAACGACACATTTTGTGAAGAAAGCCTTATAGTTTCGGTGTCTCATGCGACGATTAACCCGGCAATCACTGGGGTATATTCTGTAACACGACTCACTGCGGGGGGCTTTTTTAGCCCCCCTGGTATCTTCCGAACCAATGATCGCAGCGGGACGCGCAAGGCGGCATTCGAAAGCGCTCAATGAGATAAACCTAACGCACACTTAAACATTTCAAATTAAGGTCACTGTCAAGTCAAACGTCAACATCGAGGTATTTGAGTTTATGTACAATACTTGCCATTCATGGCCTTCGATTGCGCCTATAATCACCCAAAGTGTTGTCAAGGGTATGATACGTATCCCACATGAGCTAAAGTGAGATTGTTGGAAATGATCAAGGTCAAAGTCAGGTCACAAAAGGTCACTACACACAAAATATCTACGAAAGTCATACAGCACATGTTTTATGGATGCTTTTACGCACGGTAAACTTTTACGCGTAGAATTCGATGGTAATTTTACCACCTGATCATTTACGTGAAGTTAGTGTAAAGTTCAGGTCACGTTCAGGTTACTGAAGGTCAAAATTTGAAATTGATAAATATAAATGACAAAAGCATGTTTCTATATCAGTTTTATCTAAAAAAATACAGTGCTGGCATTTATTTGTCTGTATCTGGTCAATAAATGCCAAAAACGCAATTTCAAAATATGACGGTCATAATTTACCCATACTTTATATGCCGTCAGTCAAAAAAGATTATATCATTTTGAAATTTGGTATGTTAGTTGTTCATATGTAGATATCCGACATATATTCCGTTTTTTTTTTAAATATCTTTGAAAAAAATCGATTTTGTGGGCATTTTTCCATTAAAAAACAACACAAATTTGGGCTTAAAAACCAAAAGTTTCACAATTTCGAGATAGCTGGTTTGTAGCCCTTGCAATTTTCTACCTTTTAGCGCTTTTCGATTGCATTTTGCTTCAAATGCGGCATTTGTACGGCCTGGCAAAGTCTAGCTTATTTTGGTGTCAAAATCGTGTTTAGTGACGTCACTAAATTACTATATCTCGACAAATTTCTGACGAAATTTCTCTTTTTTTCTCTCAAAAGGTGTAAAAATGATGCCCGGAAAGGTACTGAAAGCTTGGCCTCGATATCTGCATTCATTGCTGATATATTCCTAAGGGGGGGGGGCTAAAAAAGCCCCCCAGTGACTCGATGAACCTCGCCATTTTTTTTTGGGGGGGGGGCGCCGCCACCCGGGCCCCGAAGTTGGAGGGCGGCAAGCTCCCACCCTTCCCCCCCGCCCCTGTTCCCGGGCCTATGCGCCGGCGGCAGCCGTGTCACGGACGTCGCCCTGGACGTCGCCACTCGCCAGCGCCGGCTGCGCTCTGCCGCCAGTTACGTCACATGAAGTCTGTTCGGCTCCGACGAGGCGGCCTATATGGCGCTCAAGCGGTGTCACCCCCTGCGCTCTTTCCCAGCGCTCTCTCCCCCTGCTCCCAGAGGGGCGAGTTCTCGCTGTGTTGGGGAGGGTGGGGCGGAATTTCAGTGACGATGGAGAATAAATGAAAATATTGTACATTTGTATGTCCACGCAGTAAGTACTAGCAGTGCAGAAGAAACATACGCGGCGTGATTAGCGGTGATTCTGTTTCGGTTGATTATCGGCGTCGTAGTATTCTGATTCCGATGGGGATTCGGTTCCAAATTGGGGCTGGGTACGTTAGTTTTGTTGTTTTTATATTTTATTCTTAGAAACATCGAAGCTGCAGTTTTCATTAGAAGGGCCAATTATCTCGGTGCTTCAAGCTGTTCACTCGTTGATAGCAGAATCACCGGTGTCATCAATCCTTTCAGTGCCAAAAGATGCTGCCAATCTCAATCTTGTGTGTGTTTTCGCCAAGAAAACATGCAACAGGAGGTGACGTAGAATTCATTGTCATCCAAGTGTTACATTTAGAAACTTGGCAGTGGTAGTGTGAGTTTTTGCTGAGGCTGCCACTGTTCCTGCCACCCTAATGCTGATGCCAAGACCAAGTTCAGTTCAGTAGGTTACAGCCGCTGTGTTGGTGGTGGCGTGGGTTGGCTGTGCTGTGGCTGTCTGCTATATTCTTCAGCTGATAGACAATCACATGTAAACATGGTGTTTCAGCGGGAACAAGCCCCATCATCTCCTGTGTTCAGCCCAATTCAGCTGCCAACGATGCCAGGGAATAGTGCTTTATCTCCAGATTCTGCCCTAGCGGCAGATATATTTGACCACTACTGTGCAGCTCAAACATTGAAGAGCATTTTGAGTCATTACAGAAGATTATGTGCTACTTTGAACTTGAAACATGGCAAATTCCCTGTGTTTTATCCAAAACTGAAGGTAAGTTGGACATGTGCTGGGGCTGTGTTGATAATTGTGTTTAGTTACTAATTATTCAATTTTTATAACATTTTATTTTCACTGTACTCTATTGAATTTCAAGTTTAATTTATGTAGCTCAAGCTGATCCAGTTGTTTCAACATGTTTTGCTTACTGTCATGCCTGTCTTGAGATAAACAGAATTTTGACACCATCTGGATGATATTTCAGTCAAAGCTGAAATCATGGAAAGCTCAGGGATTGTTTGCCAAGTTTGACAAGAGAGCTTCACACAAATGTTACAATCAAGGAAGAGCATGTGCCAGCACAAAGGTATGCAACCACTCTGTTTATTACTTTTGGGTGAATAGGTATCAGTCACTTCATTCATTTTTTCTTCAAATGACTTTACAGGCTAGGGAGTTTGCCATTTTGCTGAAGCATTTCCAAGTCTTTCAGGAAAATGCAAACCGTCCATGTATTATCCCATGGAGGGAAATCTCTAGATTCTGCCGGCCAACAGGAATTGCGCGATCAGGTGGTGAGGTCAGAACCTGCACAACAAGCTCTGCTTCGGAAATCCGGGTCTTCGGAAATCCGGGTTCTGACCTCGGAAATCCATCCATACAAAAAATTCAGACTAAATTTATATATATATATATATATATATATATATAAATAAAAAATCCCCTATACAACGTAAATCCCACATTACACATTAAAGGGAATAGGTCACCTTGAAAGTTGTCTTGAAGTTCAACCATTAGGTGCATCTTGAGCTAAAAACTATGAATATGACTTTGGTTTGGACAACTGATGAATATATGTGGAGAAAGAAGTAAGTTTCTCTTTCTATTTCACGAGAAATCGTACGATAGCAGCTGGCGTTCTGGCTCCGCCCCGCTCCGCCTGACGCCAAGTACAGTCTCTGACAAGGGGCCGCCGCGCCGCCCGGGCGGCTGAGCGGATATTAACGAGGCGTCGTGACCAGAGGCTACGTGCCAGAGAGTGTACCTTCCTCCGGCGGCGCGGCGGCGAGCGTTCATTCCCCGATCGTGGCCCGGAACAGCGGGATTGAAATCGGGCCCACTAGTCCTGTGTCGAAATTACTTAACGTAGAGAGGTAATTATTTCACCACAAACCATTTTTAGATCTGCTCTACAAATCTGTTATCTCAGTCCAAAACCCCATGTTAAAGGTGAACCCTTTAATCATTACCTGGTTGACCTGAAGGTTCTCAAAGTCACCACTCACCTGTACTTAGCAAAGTGCAAAGTGCTCTGTTTCCAGAAACTCATCCTATGAATAGGTTGGACTTTTTAAAATAGAAAATAAACCTTTGCAGGGTATTTTTCACTTTTATCACTTTGTTCTCAGCCCCTGTAAATAGCTTGAATCCTAGTATTTTTTTTTTAAGACAAAATTTTACACATGAATTTTATATTTTATATAAATTTATCAACCTATCAATGAACCTCTGCTCACTGTTTTAAATTTAAAGAATTAGTAGTGAATATACTTGTACTTGTACTTATAGTACAGGACTATAAGGAGGATGCCTGTCTTGCCCGCTCTTTACAGCTCTTGATTGTTTGTATGCCTCAGTGGATAATCCAAAAGAGTACGCTTTCCTTGAACATACTTGGATTCAGTATTTTGTCGCCTATCCTGGCGCATCGTACCTTGTATATTGTATATCTTATATTATCGTACATCGTGCGTACATCGTACGTACATCGTACGTACATCGTACGTACATCGTACGTACATCGTACGTACATCGTACGTACATCGTACGTACATCGTACGTACATCGTACGTACAATGTACGTACATCGTACGTACATCGTACGTACATCGTACGTACATCGTACGTACATCGTACGTACATCGTACGTACATCGTACGTACATCGTACGTACATCGTACGTACATCGTACGTACATCGTACGTACATCGTACGTACATCGTACGTACATCGTACGTACATCGTACGTACATCGTACGTACATCGTACGTACATCGTACGTACATCGTACGTACATCGTACGTACATCGTACGTACATCGTACGTACATCGTACGTACATCGTACGTACATCGTACGTACATCGTACGTACATCGTACGTACATCGTACGTACATCGTACGTACATCGTACGTACATCGTACGTACATCGTACGTACATCGTACGTACATCGTACGTACATCGTACGTACATCGTACGTACATCGTACGTACATCGTACGTACATCGTACGTACATCGTACGTACATCGTACGTACATCGTACGTACATCGTACGTACATCGTACGTACATCGTACGTACATCGTACGTACATCGTACGTACATCGTACGTACATCGTACGTACATCGTACGTACATCGTACGTACATCGTACGTACATCGTACGTACATCGTACGTACATCGTACGTACATCGTACGTACATCGTACGTACATCGTACGTACATCGTACGTACATCGTACGTACATCGTACGTACATCGTACGTACATCGTACGTACATCGTACGTACATCGTACGTACATCGTACGTATATCGTACGTACATCGTACGTACATCGTACGTACATCGTACGTACATCGTACGTACATCGTACGTACATCGTACGTACATCGTACGTACATCGTACGTACATCGTACGTACATCGTACGTACATCGTACGTACATCGTACGTACATCGTACGTACATCGTACGTACATCGTACGTACATCGTACGTACATCGTACGTACATCGTACGTACATCGTACGTACATCGTACGTACATCGTACGTACATCGTACGTACATCGTACGTACATCGTACGTACATCGTACGTACATCGTACGTACATCGTACGTACATCGTACGTACATCGTACGTACATCGTACGTACATCGTACGTACATCGTACGTACATCGTACGTACATCGTACGTACATCGTACGTACATCGTACGTACATCGTACGTACATCGTACGTACATCGTACGTACATCGTACGTACATCGTACGTACATCGTACGTACATCGTACGTACATCGTACGTACATCGTACGTACATCGTACGTACATCGTACGTACATCGTACGTACATCGTACGTACATCGTACGTACATCGTACGTGCATCGTACGTGCATCGTACGTGCATCGTACGTGCATCGTACGTACATCGTACGTACATCGTACGTACATCGTACGTACATCGTACGTACATCGTACGTACATCGTACGTACATCGTACGTACATCGTACGTACATCGTACGTACATCGTACGTACATCGTACGTACATCGTACGTACATCGTACGTACATCGTACGTACATCGTACGTACATCGTACGTACATCGTACGTACATCGTACGTACATCGTACGTACATCGTACGTACATCGTACGTACATCGTACGTACATCGTACGTACATCGTACGTACATCGTACGTACATCGTACGTACATCGTACGTACATCGTACGTACATCGTACGTACATCGTACGTACATCGTACGTACATCGTACGTACATCGTACGTACATCGTACGTACATCGTACGTACATCGTACGTACATCGTACGTACATCGTACGTACATCGTACGTACATCGTACGTACATCGTACGTACATCGTACGTACATCGTACGTACATCGTACGTACATCGTACGTACATCGTACGTACATCGTACGTACATCGTACGTACATCGTACGTACATCGTACGTACATCGTACGTACATCGTACGTACATCGTACGTACATCGTACGTACATCGTACGTACATCGTACGTACATCGTACGTACATCGTACGTACATCGTACGTACATCGTACGTACATCGTACGTACATCGTACGTACATCGTACGTACATCGTACGTACATCGTACGTACATCGTACGTACATCGTACGTACATCGTACGTACATCGTACGTACATCGTACGTACATCGTACGTACATCGTACGTACATCGTACGTACATCGTACGTACATCGTACGTACATCGTACGTACATCGTACGTACATCGTACGTACATCGTACGTACATCGTACGTACATCGTACGTACATCGTACGTACATCGTACGTACATCGTACGTACATCGTACGTGCATCGTACGTGCATCGTACGTGCATCGTACGTGCATCGTACGTGCATCGTACGTGCATCGTACGTGCATCGTACGTGCATCGTACGTGCATCGTACGTGCATCGTACGTGCATCGTACGTGCATCGTACATCGTTTATATTGATAACTAATATTTTGTGCTTGCTAGTTTGCTCTGCTCTGCTTAGTGATGTCATCTACCCCATAACTTTGCCTCTGCTTCTCACAGAAACAAGTTTCTGTTTCAGGATAACATGTTTCAGAAACAAGCTATTCCAGCCCTGAACAAATATCTTATACACATTGCTAATGCATTGTTTAAGTTCACAAAATGCCTTCCTCCACCTATCACCAGTTTCCACCTCCTTCATCCATACTCCAAAAAGTTAACCCTCTCTGTGTATTTATCAGCTGCACAGTGTAACATTTGTAACAATGTCTCTCCATGTGCCAGGTTCTTGTGATCGGCTGCGGCCCCTGCGGCATCCGTGCCGCGATCGAGGCGCAGCTGCTCGGCGCGAGGGTCGTCTTGCTCGAGAAGCGAGACCGCTTCAGCCGCAACAACGTGCTCCATCTGTGGCCCATGGTGATCCACGACCTGAAGGCCCTCGGCGCCAAGAAGTTCTTCGGCAAGTTCTGTGCCGGCGCCATCGACCACATCAGTAAGTACCGCGGGAGACGGGCTGGGGAGTCGTTGGTCCAGATAACTTGTTATATAAATTTAGTCTGGATGTTTTGGTGGGATACATTCCCGAGATCAGGACCCCTGCTAGGCAAAGCTTGTTGTATTGCTGTTCTTAGGTGCTCCATAAATGGCTCTTCCACACCCGCTGGTACACACACCACACATAGTTCCACTTCTAGAAGGAATGACACCTCACATGTGCACTAACCAGTATGCAAAGTTCTGACTGGTGCTAAGTTCTAACAATGCCAACTGACGATTGTTCTAACCAGCATGCTGGTAAACTAAGTAGAAGATATAAAGGATTTCTCATTGCCACCAAGCCATGCTGTCGCCCTCTTGAGCGCTGTCATGCTACCACTTCGCAAGTCACGAGGCAAGCCATTCCACGTCGTCACGGCTCGGTGGGGGAACATCATCTTTGTGGCCTGGAGTCGGCATCTGGGAATCTTTAGGACAGACTCGTTCACGGTGGAGCGAGTTTGCCTCTGACACCTGTGCTCGTGTCTCGATCAGAGATTTGATTTGTTGCGAGCTCTCATCGTTCCACATTATGCAGTGAATGCGCTGCGCGTCGTGCATCGCGATCATGTCGTCAAATGACATCCATCCTAGGTCTCTCCTGGATCGAGAGACGTGGTCATACTTCCGTAAGCCAGTGGCTGTTCGTACACAAAATGTAAAACTTTTTGGATCCGTTTCCGCTGTGTTTGAGTGCTAGGAGCCCAAGCCGGGAGGCAGTAAGTTACAAGCGGAAAGACGAGGGCATGCATCAATTTTGTTTTGGAAATCTCTTTCGGAAAGTTAAGTTTTCTAATGCTTGCTATGGTGTAGTTACATCTTTGTGCTACGCTACCTGTTTGACTCTCGAAATTGAGGTGCTGGTCGATTGTCACTCCAAGAATTTTGATTTTGTTTTAGTGATGCAACTGAACACCGTCGAATTGAACCGTTTGGCTGGCGGCTCGATCGGTGCTTTTTGGAGTACTAGCAATCATAAAACTTGTTTTCGCTGCATTTACTTTAAGACCGTTTCCACTGAACCAGTTGGAAATTTCCTTCAAATCTGTCTCTATGACGTGCCGCAGCTCATCAGTAGAGTCCGGCTTTGAACTGTGCAGTATTTGGCTGTCATCTGCGTTACTGGCGACTTTACCGAATTTTACGTGACTGGCTAGGTCATTCATAAAAAGGCTGAACATGATTGGTCCCAGTGTCACGCCTTGAACGACTCCAAAATGTACCTCCAAAGATGTTGTTCCCCCCTTGACAGTCTGCGTTCTACCTGGAAAATAGTTGCGTGGGCCCTGATCTCCCCATCCAATTGCGCAACTCTATGTCATCGGCAGAATTTAGTTGCGAAAGTATTACGTCCCCTAAAGACCGAGGGCGGTCCGCCTGGGCCTCAGGCTTCATCTGACCTTGAACGTGAACGATTCGCACATCCGCGGTTCATTCTCCAGATAGGGGAAAATAGCGAGTGTCTCCCCCGGTTGCCTCGTGAGTCGCCTGAGTGTCTCGAACCCATCGTGCCAGGGTGATGTAGATTGTGAGCCTAGCTCTCCCCCAACTCTTAGCTACTTGGAAAATGTGTTACATAACCTGGAAAATTATATGTACGCTCAGTATGCCGAATCTTTATCTGCATCTGAGCATGCGTCAAATAGCAAATCCTTATGAAGTGTTACTGCGTCGCGTCACGTAATTGGAAGAAGAAAACAAGCGGGTGAGAGAAGAAACGCGTCACTCATTGCATCATTTATGTCGGAAACGTCCTGCTCACGGGAAACCCTTGTGAATGTAGCGTCTCGAACTGTGGAGACCGACAGTCACGTCAGGTCATCGTCAGGTCACGTCAGGTCACGTCAGGTCACGTCAGGTCACGTCAGGTCACGTCAGGTCACGTCAGGTCACGTCAGGTCACGTCAGGTCATCGTCAGGTCACGTCAGGTCATCGTCGTATCCAATCCAGGACGCTGTTCCTTCACCGTACCATGCATGGTTAGCCGGCGGACAACGCGTCCTCCAGGCGAACCGTGCCCATTCCGCCGCTCTGTTATCTCCGGCCTGGGAGCGCCGCCGCGTCACTGGACCCGGCCCCCGGTAACACCTGCGTGGCGCGGAGAGCCATCTGACTCACTCGGTGTCAGTTTTGGCAGCGGTCGGTCGGCCGAGGCGGGCCGGGCGGGGAGACTGCAGTGACGTCACAGCTAACATCGGCCGGCCGCGCGGTCGCCTCCCCGTTCCAAGGAGAGCTACTCCGTCGTTCTCGATGCTCGCTCTGTCATCGATTAAGCTGCCGGTCTTCAGATGGCGGCTGCAGTGTTTTTACAGCGGATGGGAGAGAGAGAGAGGGAGAGAGAGAGAGAGAGAGAGAGAGAGAGAGAGAGAGAGAGAGAGAGAGAGAGAGAGAGAGAGAGAGAGAGAGAGAGAGAGAGAGAGAGAGAGAGAGAGAGAGAGAGAGAGCGAGAGAGAGCGAGAGCGAGAGCGAGAGCGAGAGCGAGAGCGAGAGCGAGAGCGAGAGCGAGAGCGAGAGCGAGAGCGAGAGCGAGAGCGAGAGCGAGAGCGAGAGCGAGAGCGAGAGCGAGAGCGAGAGCGAGAGCGAGAGCGAGAGCGAGAGCGAGAGCGAGAGCGAGAGCGAGAGCGAGAGCGAGAGCGAGAGCGAGAGCGAGAGCGAGAGCGAGAGCGAGAGCGAGAGCGAGAGCGAGAGCGAGAGCGAGAGCGAGAGCGAGAGCGAGAGCGAGAGCGAGAGCGAGAGCGAGAGCGAGAGCGAGAGCGAGAGCGAGAGCGAGAGCGAGAGCGAGAGCGAGAGCGAGAGCGAGAGCGAGAGCGAGAGCGAGAGCGAGAGCGAGAGCGAGAGCGAGAGCGAGAGCGAGAGCGAGAGCGAGAGCGAGAGCGAGAGAGAGAGAGAGAGAGAGAGAGAGAGAGAGAGAGAGAGAGAGAGAGAGAGAGAGAGAGAGAGAGAGAGAGAGAGAGAGAGAGAGAGAGAGAGAGAGAGAGAGCACGCCTGCTGGCCGGGACGTATTATGTGCTGTGTTGCAATAATTCAAGGTGATTCTTATCTGTAGGAATAATAAGCTTTGTTTTCGCGAACGAAGGACACAGGGAACGTTTGGTGCCGTCATTGCCGGAGTTGAGTGCGTGGGAGAGCGATTTTCGATGGATTAGACGATTATGGAACTCTGAACTTGGATAAAACAATGATGTGTGTTGTATCTATCGGAAGAAACGACCAGAAGTTTGCACTTATTCGATTCACCATGTTTGATTTTGTTTCACACCAGGCCTTTTCAATATTGATAAAAAAGGCAAATATAGGGACGGTGAAAGGCAAATCGTTTGTCATTTGGTATTTACACATTTTTGGATCCGTAATTTTTCCAACATTCTTGCCAGAGTGAGCTCGATTTTCTACGGCCAGTTTCCGATTCACGGTAATAATTTCCTGCGGTAGTGGTCGGAACCGGCGTCATTTGGTAATGAGCAGTCCGGCCTGTCATCGGTCTTAGGCCATTCGACCTAATTGACGGGTGTTTGGATCCGAATTCAACAAAGGTCAGAAACCAACTCCCTCATGCTTGAGGAGTTGAAACCGAGTACGATTAACGTTAACTTATTTTACGTGATGCAGATGTAAAGCTGATTTAATTAAATACCCGGAACGGAAAGTTTGTCTCTTTTATGAAGCTATGCTTGACAGACATGTAATGAGTAGAAAGGTTCTGTTAATGTATTATGATGCGACGCGTCCCTTTCTGGTGGACTACGGGCAATTATTACGGGAATGCTCCCCATTTGAATCTGTGCTGTCCTTATTTGTTGGCGCCGTTTGCCCACTAGTCTGCCTCGCTTCTGCACAGTTGCTGCAACTGTTTCTACCGAGCGGCCCTTACCATCAACCGCGTTTTTCGTCGGAAGCAGCTAGGTTGTCATTGCTGGAGACGGCGCACTAACTCTTCCCCCGCCTGTGGCGCCATATTCGGACACGGCTGCTCACCGATAGCACAAACGGTAGCGGCCCGAATGGTTATCTGATCGCTCGGCCGGTACTTGTTCCGGGGGGCACAGGGCACGAAGCGACTCACCGCCTCAAACCGATAGTCGCCAAGGTTATGCTCTCAGTATTTACATGTAAATGTTCCCGTCTGTAGGTACTCGTAGGTGTATCTGATCCCAAGGAACGCGTCCCTCTCGTGGAGTGGGGGCTAACCATCAATTGTGGCGCGCCGGATCGGTGCCAGCTGGGTGTAGGGCAGCGTCGGAGCGCGTCGCCGCCGCAGCGATTAGACGCCGTCTGTCTCGGCCGGCGGGCAGTGTTTAGATGACCGCAGCGATTAGACGCCGTCTGTCTCGGCCGGCGGGCAGTGTTTAGATGACCGCAGCGATTAGACGCCGTCTGTCTCGGCCGCAGCGATTAGACGCCGTCTGTCTCGGCCGGCGGGCAGTGTTTAGCTGACCGCCAGCGATTAGACGCCGTCTGTCTCGGCCGGCGGGCAGTGTTTAGATGACCGCCAGCCGCTATCTCGAGTTAGACACACTGTGACGTCATCAGCGCGTCAGCCCCGCGCGCAGGCAGATGCGGTAGAGGGTACTTGGAAGGCTGACCACTGACCAGTTTGCTGGTTGGGGATGATACGGATAGTTTCAGCTATATTGCTGTTAATTTGTTGTTGTTGTTGTAAGACGTCTTGTTCTTATACGGGGGGGGGGGGGGTATTTGACGTCATCGAGGGGTCATGATGATATACGCGACCTCGAATTTGGTTCGAGTTCCCGAGGAATGACCCAAGTGGCTTGACCGATAATGAATCTATTGACGACTGGCCAAGAGGGGGTGTGATCAATGTCTGGAATGGGTGTGATCAGTGCTACCTCGTATGTCTCGGGTGACATGCTTTTGCGACACTGTCTGGTATAAGGCTTAAGTCGGAATCATTTGCGGAATGTCCTCCCGTATAGCTCAGTCGGGAGAGCGCTGGGCTATGTCTATCTCTCGCGAAGAGAGATGCCGAAGGATCCCGCGGTGACACTATCGGAGACACCAGCTTATTTTTTCACCCACGCCCACGGAACACCCACGGAAAACACCCACGGAAAACACCCACGGAAAACACCCACGGTAGATATCCACGGTAGATATTCACAACAGCTCCCGGCAGAACCCACGTTAGCCTACTGCAGCCAGCCAGTTTGGGGTCGACATTGTCCGACACCAGTCAGCTGGGCCGTCTGGCGGTGTTGCCAGCCGTGCCGGGTACTGCTGCCGACCAGTCAGCTGGGCCGTCTGACCGTATGCCAGACGTGCCGGGTACTGCTGCCGACCAGTCAGCTGGGCCGTCTGGCGGTGTTGCCAGACGTGCCGGGTACTGCTGCCGACCAGTCAGCTGGGCCGTCTGGCGGTGTTGCCAGCCGTGCCGGGTACTGCTGCCGACCAGTCAGCTGGGCCGTCTGACCGTATGCCAGACGTGCCGGGTACTGCTGCCGACCAGTCAGCTGGGCCGTCTGACCGTATGCCAGACGTGCCGGGTACTGCTGCCGACCAGTCAGCTGGGCCGTCTGGCGGTGTTGCCAGCCGTGCCGGGTACTGCTGCCGACCAGTCAGCTGGGCCGTCTGGCCGTGTTCCCAGCCGTGCCGGGTACTGCTGCCGACCAGTACTGCTGTAGGGACGGGCTACGTCCTCTTTGGCGGCCGTAACCCTGGCCTGTAGGGGCGGGGACGGGTGGCCGTGGTCCCGGGCTGTAGGAGCGGGGTAGGGCGGTCGGTATCACGGACCCACATCGATCGGTACAGGGGCTCCGCCCGCCCCGTCTGACCCCGCCCCCATTTCCAGATAACACCAGGATTAGGTAGTGTTGAGGTCGTATTGATTGGGGAGGATTTGTGTGGATGATGATTGAGGATTAGCTTGAATGTAGGGCTGGGTCTACTGGATTTGTGAATTTTGTGAGTCCATAATTTCACTGTTTTCAAATAATGGATGTCATGCAAATCAGTTTTGATAACGCTGCATTGCCACCTTTTTAGTTTGCGTAATATTTGTGTTGTCGGACACATTCTCTTGACATTCCAAAAAAGGATGCCCGTTGGAGTTCGTGTCTAGATCGCTGAACGGAATAGTTCAACGTTGACCTTGAAGCGAAAGTAGGCATATAATTATCGGCCGATATTTGGTCGTGTCTCACAATGCTGAGATGCGATCGGGCCGTGTTAGCTTGTTCTCTCAGATCATTCAAGAGCCATGCATATGCATTGGCCATTGGCCTAGCCATGCATTGGCCATACCTTAGTACATTGACGGAGTTGGTCAATAACTGGGATCCGGTGCCCCCGGGATCGAGTCTCGATGGTGTCTGTAACTTTCATCTCTGACTACGGGACAGGACTCGACTCGACTACGGGATCAGGTCATCGTCTTTTCCCATCATCCATTAGTCTGAGTTCGCACGTTATGTCTACGTTGAAAGTGAAATCCGTGACCTTCCACCCCGTCGGAAGCCGGCCTTGCCTTCCTCCCCGCCGACCCCCATTCGTAACTCGTCAGCTGCTCCGGACTGCGTTCCGACCGACCGACGTCACCTCAGGTATCCGCCAGCTGCAGTGTATCCTGCTGAAGGTGGCCCTGCTGCTCGGGGTCGAGGTGTATGAGAACGTCGGCTACGAGGAGCTGGTGGAGCCCTCAGACGAGCGGACCGGCTGGCGCGCGCGGCTCAGTCCGCCCGACCACCCGGCCGCCGACTTCCAGTTCGATGTGCTGGTCGGCGCCGACGGAAAACGAAACACCTTCAAATGTGAGTACTGCGCTGATGAGCGGTCCTGTGGAGACAGAGAAACATCAACAACGAACAATTCGACAAATTCGCAAATTAAATTTTGGGAAATGTAAAAACAGGTGCATATACTTTTTTCGGAGTTCATGGTCGTTGTTTTCCCTCCACTATTGGGAGCGCGACATATCTGGCGCTTTTGTTTCAATTTGTTAAACGTTGAAAGGTAACAATAACTTAGATCGTTTATATGAACTACCAAGTGCATGGGCGACCAAAGTGAAGGGCAATTTTCGTACGCTTAAAATTGAGTCATGCATTTATGTTTAAGCTCAATTAGACCATTGCTAGCATTGCAAATAATTGGGCGATGTCAGCATTTTTTTCATTGTTATATTTAAATGCTACAAACGAACTGCATGTACCAAAAATGGGGGACGTCGAAAAATGTATTGTTTCTACGAAATACCAAGGGTATGGGCGACCAAAATGAAGAACAATTTTTTTTTCAGAGCAAACACTTTTTATAAGTTGAAAAATGACGTCTGAGCTAAAACAAAGTCATAGTAACCTTAGAAAGGGCATATTTTAGAGTTATTGGGCAACTATATTAAAATAATCTAAAAAACGAGCAGGAAAAGCATTTAAGTACCATAAAATGTGTCATGTACTTGCTGAGTACCGACCGTTATAAGAGTGGAACGTTTATCAACTTTAACTTGAAATAATTTCGTCTTGGGACATTTTTTGTATGCGAAATGTGATTGGATTTACTTATAAGTTGAGTGCTTCTTCCCATTTCAACTGCTAACCCCATTTTTTGTGTGGGAAAAGGTCTTTATTTCCCTTTAAAGTTCCACACCTATCGGTAGCTTTCGCTGACCGCAGTTCCGACAGTCTACCAGATAAATACCTAATGTGTGCAGTTGTTGGCGGACCATGAACTCGACAGTTTTCGTAATAGTTTTACCACGTCTAAACTAGTCGTTAACGCCCGTTGATCTGCCAGCTGCTGTGTGTATACTGTGAGTACGGGGAGTGATTGTGTCGCCCGAGGGCGTTCATGGGTCAGCTGGGCGGTCCGTGGGCTGCGGAAACTTGGTCTTGAATCGACTGTGTCAACATCTCCATTGTTGTTCATTGATGCTTGCTAAGAGCCGCGCAGTGAGTGTTTCAAAGTATTTATTCGGTGCTGTTCAACTGCTCACGTCTGGCCTCTTTGTCCCGTTTGCCAACTAATCCATGCTCCATCACGGCCGCACCGCTCTTTCTTACGTGCCACTGCTAGAAACCGTATGTTTTCAATGCGCAAAAAGCTGCCCCTCCCCTGTCAGCGGCGGTTTTGCACGTTGCTCGGCAGTGGTTGGCACGCCTTCGTTTGACTGCCGAGTGGGACAGCTGCTCTATTTTGCCCTGGTGTTGGCCCTGGTCATTGGCATGGGCCGCTCGCGGGACAAAGACTCGGGTCGCACGAGCGCGGTCACGTATGCAGTGACGTACCACGGCGCAGTTTTTGTGAGCTGCGTAGGTGAAACGACCTTGCGGAAAGAACGGGTCACCCTCCACAACAATGTCGTACTGAAAGGGCAGACAGATGGGAGTCATCGGAATGACATTTAACTTGGTTAATTATATTGGTCTGGGCGCAAATTGACCTGAGTAATTGTCGGCGCGCCCAAAAACCACAATAAGCAAACAGTAAATTGGTCTTCGTCCGCGCACGTTGTGAATGCAAGGATCTTCCATTCCAAGCTAAACGGCCTTGCCTAGGGTTACCCAAACAGTCAAACACTGATCGATAAACACTGCCAGGTCGAAGATATTCACATTAGGTCCGTTGCTAGTAGCGTTAGGTCGCGCTACGTTTCTCGTTTCTCTACTGAATGATAAACGTCATAATATCACGAGTCCAGTGCTCGTTCGGTGCCAATACCCGTCGTGATCGCGAAGAAGTCGAACACGGACCGACTGCCAGCTGACTGACTTCTCTCTGACCAGGCTTCCGGCGTAAGGAGTTCCGCGGCAAGCTGGCAATCGCCATCACGGCCAACTACGTCAACCGGCACACGGAGGCGGAGGCCCGGGTGGACGAGATCTCCGGCGTGGCCTTCATCTTCAACCAGAAGTTCTTCAAGGACCTGTACGACGCGACCGGCATCGAGCTGGAGAACATCGTCTACTACAAGGACGAGACACACTACTTCGTCATGACTGCCAAGAAGCAGAGCCTGCTCGCCAAGGGAGTCATCATACAGGTGGGTGTGAGTTGGAGATGTTGGTAAGGCTTGGGCGTGGTGTGACTGCGATGTGCGTTGCGCGAAGTGGTGTGTGAAGTGTGATATCTCTGGTTTGAACGGGATGACTGAGACCATCCTGCTGGCTGCACGATGGCTTTAGTCTGAGCTGTGTAAGTCGTCTGATTTTAATAATTAAGTGAAATGTCTGTGGTAATGCGTTTTTTTTTCTCGTTAGCGTGCTGTCGTTTCTTCGCGATTTAGTCGGAGAGGGGCGGTATGAATTTTACATTTGTCGGTGCAAGAGTCTTCCATAATGCAACTAGATTCAAATTGGGCGAAAAAGACTGCAGCCGGACGTTGTTGTGTTAGCGATGTGTCGTGACGGGACGTGACAGGACGTGACTTGGCCCTTAGCTGACTTTGGTTGACATGACCTGACGTGAATTTACCTTAACTGACCTCGCCTAACCTGACCCAGCCTAACCTACTCTAATCCAACCTGACCCATCGCGACCGGCCTGACGATGTAAGCAGCTCGCCCAGCGGTCCTTTCCCGTCCCCTCCCGACGTGTGTTTCGATTGGCGGACGATGGCCACTCTCTCTCGGACCGGTGACGATCGGTGGTGACCGGTGGTGACCGGTGGTGACCGGTGGTGACCGGTGGTGACCGGTGGTGACCGGTGGTGACCGGTGGCAGTCGGTGGTGACCGGTGGCAGTCGGTGGTGACAGATGGCAGCCGGTGGTGATCGGTGGTGACCGGTGGTGACCGGTGGTGACCGGTGGTGACCGGTGGTGACCGGTGGTGACCGGTGGCAGTCGGTGGTGACCGGTGGCAGTCGGTGGTGACCGGTGGCAGTCGGTGGTGACCGGTGGCAGTCGGTGGTGACAGATGGCAGCCGGTGGTGACCGGTGGTGACCGGTGGTGACCGGTGGTGACCGGTGGTGACCGGTGGTGACCGGTGGTGACCGGTGGTGACCGGTGGTGACCGGTGGTGACCGGTGGTGACCGGTGGTGACCGGTGGTGACCGGTGGCAGCCGGTGTTGGTCATCCGATGACGCCTGAGTGCCGCAGCGGCTGTGGCTCGTATGCTGACAGCTGGCGGCGGTCGGCAGTGGGCCAGCTGGCCGAACACCCGGCTATCACGCGGCTGATACGCCGCCCCCGCCCTCGCTCCGCCGCCGACGCTGCAGTTGACTTTGACATGCGAGATCTGTCGACAGACCTGCAGGCGACAGACAGACAGACATGTGCCTTTTTGGAGGCGAGCACTGCGCTGGATGGCTGTAGACGAGCTCAGGACTATGACTGCTGATTAGGCTTAGGGTAATCAGATGTCAAAGGGTTAACACACACAAATACACTCAATCACACGGCGTTTAAGACCCAGTTACTCATGCTTTTCACAACGTTATTTGAGAGCCTTATTATTGTTTTCCTATGATGTTTTGTTTTCCTGGTCGATCACAGACCGTGAGAATGCTCGTCAGGATGTGTACGTTTTATGTATTTATTTTCACTTTCTCCTGATTGCCATTCTTTTTATTATTCTTCCTGAACACCTATAAGCTCGTTTGTGGCTGTGTCTACGTGAGTATACATTTGGTCTTGTAGTTGTGCTATTTTCCGCTCTATCCCCTTGCGAAAAATATAACATCGATTCAGCTTACTCAACCTGAGTATAACGCATTTGTCTGTTAAAAATGTACCGGCAAAAATTGTATGCCTACCCGTAAGTGTCATCCCGCCTTTTTTCTTTTCGCTTCCATTTCGATAAATAATTAATCACAAACAAACACTACCTAACAAATCATACTTAAACTATCATCGGCTCTGTCTTCTTCCCGCGTAACAATTTCTCCCCGATCACCCCACCCAACTGACTGCGTGCCCCTCCCCTCCCGACTCTTTCTCGACAGGACTTCATGGACACGAACCGCCTGCTCTCGCCAGAGAACGTGAACCGTCAGAAGCTGATGCAGTACGCGCGCGAGGCGGCCGATTTCTCGACGGAGCACCGGCTGCCGCAGCTGCCGTTCGCGCTCAACCACTACGGCCGCGAGGACGTCGCCATGTTCGACTTCACCTGCATGTACGCCTCGCAGAACGCCGGCAAGGTGATGGAGCGGCACGGCCACAAACTGCTGCTGCAGCTGGTCGGCGACAGCCTGCTTGAGGTGAGATAAATGGGCGGAGGAGGAGGGGAGGGAAGATAGAGGGGCGGAGGAGAGGAGGTGAGATAGAGGGGCGGAGGAGGAGAGGAGGTGAGATAGAGGGGCGGGGAGGAGAGGAGGGAAGATAGAGTGGCGGAGGAGGAGGGGAGGGAAGATAGAGGGGCGGAGGAGGAGAGGAGGTGAGATAGAGGGGCGGGGAGGAGAGGAGGTGAGATAGAGGGGCGGGGAGGAGAGGAGGTGAGATAGAGGGGCGGGGAGGAGAGGAGGTGAGATAGAGGGGCGGGGGAGGAGAGGAGGGAAGATGAGGGGCGGAGGAGGAGAGGAGGTGAGCTAGAGTGGTGGGGAGGAAAGGAGGTGAGATATAGGGGCGGGAGAGAGGAGATGAGGGAAGATAGAGGGGCGGAGGAGAGGAGGTGAGATAGAGTGGCGGGAGAGAGGAGAGGAGGTGAGATAGAGGGGCGGGGAGGAGGGGAGGGAAGATAGAGGGGCGGAGGAGGAGAGGAGGTGAGATAGAGGGGCGGGGAGGAGAGGAGGTGAGATAGAGGGGCGGGGAGGAGAGGAGGTGAGATAGAGGGGCGGGGAGGAGAGGAGGTGAGATAGAGGGGCGGGGGAGGAGAGGAGGGAAGATGAGGGGCGGAGGAGGAGAGGAGGTGAGCTAGAGTGGCGGGGAGGAAAGGAGGTGAGATATAGGGGCGGGAGAGAGGAGATGAGGGAAGATAGAGGGGCGGAGGAGAGGAGGTGAGATAGAGTGGCGGGAGAGAGGAGAGGAGGTGAGATAGAGGGGCGGGGAGGAGGGGGTGAGATAGAGGGGCGGGAGAGAGGAGAGGAGGTGAGATAGAGGGGCGGAGTAGGAGAGGAGGTGAGATAGAGGGGCGGGGAGGAGAGGGGGTAAGCTAGAGGAGCGGGAGAGAGGAGAGGAGGTGAGATAGAGGGGCGGAGGAGGAGAGGAGGTGAGATAGAGGGGCGGGGAGGAGAGGGGGTAAGATAGAGGGGCGGGAGAGAGGAGAGGAGGGAAGATAGAGGGGCGGG
Source organism: Chirona hameri (assembly GCA_036785665.1). Taxonomy (NCBI): domain Eukaryota; kingdom Metazoa; phylum Arthropoda; class Thecostraca; order Balanomorpha; family Balanidae; genus Chirona; species Chirona hameri. The sequence goes on along the minus strand of JAXIVJ010004657.1, from coordinate 20,509 downwards.
GAGGAGAGGAGGTGAGATAGAGGTGCGGGGGAGGAGAGGAGGTGAGATAGAGGGGCGGAGGAGGAGGGGAGGTGAGATAGAGGAGGAGATCCTTCGCCAAAAACTCAAATATATTCGGCTGGAGAGTCCTTTCAGTCAATAAAACTTGCAGATAGGGGTTTCCCAACACGGGCTACAAAACTGCGATCTCAGTTTAAAACTAATGTTGAAGGTGAACTATTTCCTTTAATGCATTCTTCAAACCAGCAATGAACACCCTTTCCACAATTATTGATGAAGCAAACAGCTTGACAATACAATGTTGGGGCTGTTCATGTCTTCTCTCAAACCAGTCCGTAATCACTAGCAGATGTGCCTGTGACGGGACCCACATTGTACTCTGCTAAAAACGGTAAGAAATTCGCAATGCACCTCGCCGGATGCCGCCCTCCACCGGCTCACCCTAACCCAGCTCACCCTAACCCAGCTCACCCTAACCCAGCCTGCCCTCGTTTCCGGCAGCCGTTCTGGCCAACTGGCAGCGGGTGCGCGCGCGGCTTCCTCTCGTGTTTCGACGCGGCCTGGCAGATGCGCGCCTGGGCCAACCCTGGGGTCACCACGCTGGAGTGCCTGGCCGAGCGCGAGTCGATCTACCGTCAGCTGGCGCAGACGACACCGCGCAACCTGAGCTGTTCGTACCACGGCTACACGCTGGACCCCCACACCAGGTGAGGACGTGGTGTAGGCTACACACTGGACCCCCACACCAGGTGAGGACGTGGTGTAGGCTACACGCTGGACCCCCACACCAGGTGAGGACGTGGTGTAGATGTGTAACCACGGCTACACGCTGGACCCCACACCAGGTGAGGACGTGGTGTAGGCTACACGCTGGACCCCCACACCAGGTGAGGACGTGGTGTAGGCTACACACTGGACCCCCACACCAGGTGAGGACGTGGTGTAGGCTACACACTGGACCCCCACACCAGGTGAGGACGTGGTGTAGGCTACACGCTGGACCCCCACACCAGGTGAGGATGTGGTGTAGGCTACACGCTGGACCCCCACACCAGGTGAGGACGTGGTGTAGGCTACACGCTGGATCCCCACACCAGGTGAGGACGTGGTGTAGGCTACACGCTGGACCCCCACACCAGGTGAGGACGTGGTGTAGATGTGTAACCACGGCTACACACTGGACCCCCACACCAGGTGAGGACGTGGTGTAGGCTACACGCTGGATCCCCACACCAGGTGAGGACGTGGTGTAGGCTACACGCTGGATCCCCACACCAGGTGAGGACGTGGTGTAGGCTACACGCTGGACCCCCACACCAGGTGAGGACGTGGTGTAGATGTGTAACCACGGCTACACACTGGACCCCCACACCAGGTGAGGACGTGGTGTAGGCTACACACTGGACCCCCACACCAGGTGAGGACGTGGTGTAGGCTACACGCTGGACCCCCACACCAGGTGAGGATGTGGTGTAGGCTACACGCTGGACCCCCACACCAGGTGAGGACGTGGTGTAGGCTACACGCTGGATCCCCACACCAGGTGAGGACGTGGTGTAGGCTACACGCTGGACCCCCACACCAGGTGAGGACGTGGTGTAGGCTACACGCTGGACCCCCACACCAGGTGAGGACGTGGTGTAGGCTACACGCTGGACCCCCACACCAGGTGAGGACGTGGTGTAGATGTGTAACCACGGCTACACACTGGACCCCCACACCAGGTGAGGACGTGGTGTAGATGTGCAACCACGGCTACACGCTGGACCTGCTGACCACACCAGGTGAGGACGTGGTGTAGATGTGTAACCACGGCTACACGCTGGACCTGCTGACCACACCAGGTGAGGACGTGGTGTAGATGTGTAACCACGGCTACACACGACCCCCACACCAGGTGAGGACGTGGTGTAGATGTGTAACCACGGCTACACACTGGACCCCCACACCAGGTGAGGACGTGGTGTTGATGTGTAACCACGGCTACACGCTGGACCCCCACACCAGGTGAGGACGTGGTGTAGATGTGTAACCACGGCTACACGCTGGACCTGCTGACCACACCAGGTGAGGACGTGGTGTAGATGTGTAACCACGGCTACACGCGACCCCCACACCAGGTGAGGACGTGGTGTAGATGTGTAACCACGGCTACACGCTGGACCCCCACACCAGGTGAGGACGTGGTGTAGATGTGTAACCACGGCTACACACTGGACCCCCACACCAGGTGAGGACGTGGTGTAGATGTGTAACCACGGCTACACGCTGGACCCCCACACCAGGTGAGGACGTGGTGTAGATGTGTAACCACGGCTACACACTGGACCCCCACACCAGGTGAGGACGTGGTGTAGATGTGTAATCACGGCTACACACTGGACCCCCACACCAGGTGAGGACGTGGTGTAGATGTGTAACCACGGCTACACGCTGGACCCGCTGACCACACCAGGTGAGGGCGTGGTGTAGATGTGTAACCACGGCTACACGCTGGACCCCCACACCAGGTGAGGACGTGGTGTAGATGTGTAACCACGGCTACACGCTGGACCCCCACACCAGGTGAGGACGTGGTGTAGATGTGTAACCACGGCTACCCACTGGACCCCACACCAGGTGAGGACGTGGTGTAGATGTGTAACCACGGCTACACGCTGGACCCGCACACCAGGTGAGGACGTGGTGTAGATGTGTAACCACGGCTACACGCTGGACCCCCACACCAGGCGAGGACGTGGTGTAGATGTGTAACCACGGCTACACGCTGGACCCCCACACCAGGTGAGGACGTGGTGTAGATGTGTAACCACGGCTACACGCTGGACCCCCACACCAGGTGAGGACGTGGTGTAGATGTGTAACCACGGCTACACACTGGACCCCACACCAGGTGAGGACGTGGTGTAGGCTACACACTGGACCCCCACACCAGGTGAGGACGTGGTGTAGGCTACACACTGGACCCCCACACCAGGTGAGGACGTGGTGTAGGCTACACACTGGACCCCACACCAGGTGAGGACGTGGTGTAGGCTACACACTGGACCCCCACACCAGGTGAGGACGTGGTGTAGATGTGTAACACGGCTACACGCTGGACCCCCACACCAGGTGAGGACGTGGTGTAGATGTGTAACCACGGCTACACGCTGGACCCCCACACCAGGTGAGGACGTGGTGTAGATGTGTAACCACGGCTACACGCTGGACCTCCACACCAGGTGAGGACGTGGTGTAGATGTGTAACCACGGCTGCACGCTGGACCCCCACACCAGGTGAGGACGTGGTGTAGATGTGTAACCACGGCTACACACTGAACCCCCACACCAGGTGAGGACGTGGTGTAGGCTACACGCTGGACCCCCACACCAGGTGAGGACGTGGTGTATATGTGTAACCACGGCTACACGCTGGACCCCCACACCAGGTGAGGACGTGGTGTAGATGTGTAACCACGGCTACACGCTGGACCCGCACACCAGGTGAGGACGTGGTGTAGATGTGTAACCACGGCTACACGCTGGACCTCCACACCAGGTGAGGACGTGGTGTAGATGTGTAACCACGGCTACACGCTGGACCTCCACACCAGGTGAGGACGTGGTGTAGATGTGTAACCACGGCTACACGCTGGACCCGCACACCAGGTGAGGACGTGGTGTAGATGTGTAACCACGGCTACACGCTGGACCCGCTGACCACACCAGGTGAGGACGTGGTGTAGATGTGAGCGTTACACACTCCACAGTGTGCGTCAGTGGTCGGTGCCTTGGAAGAGGAAGGAAGTGATGGTTTGATCTCATCTTACGTTACCTGATGTAAACGCGAATATGGCTTACATTATGTCTGTTAGGACGTCTTAAACAGTCGTGAAGGAGTGTCAAATCAGTGGCGCCGCAACAAAATGGAACTGGTTTTCCAAGCAATCAAAGCTTATATGTTTATTTGATTAATCTCCCACCTATTGGCTTGTTGCATCAAAAGATGTGACACTGTCTGATTTAGTGACGTCGTAGTGTGATGTGAGCTTTCGCTGTATGTAAGCTCGGCGTTGCTGCCACGTCTCAGCGTCTCAGCGTTGCTGCCACGTCTCTATGCCTGCTCAGCGCTGCATGGCAGGACTTCTGTCTGCTGTCCTCGCTTTGCCGTCACATGCGACACTGCCGACCCCTGTCATGGGTACCACGCCAGCTGTCTGTCGACTTTGTCCACCATCCATCAACACCATCGTCACGCTGTCCTACTCCTGACGTGCTGATCGTGCCGCTGTCGTCAGGTACCCGAATCTGAACCGTTCATCAGTGAGCCCATACCAGGTGCGGGATCTGGTGGACACGGACTGCCCGGAGTCGCTGCAGAAGCAGCTGACGGCCGCGACCAGCGGCGGCGACGGCCGCGCCGCCGAACGGCCGGCCAAGAAGGCGCGCAAGGAGCCCCTGCAGCCGGACATGCTGCTCAAGTGGTGCCAGAAACAGCTGGCCTTGACCGAGATCCAGGTCACTGACCTGACGCTCAGCTTCAAGTCAGGTGCGTGGGGTTGATGGAACGCTGGGGAGAGGGGAGGGGGGGGGGGGGGGGGGGGGGGGTAGCTCGGTTTTGGAGGTGGTTGGGGGTTTGAGGTCAGTGAAGAGATGCGTGTTGCATCCATAGCGTCAGACTGGACACCTAAACTTACGTAGTAACCCCTTACGACGTCTTATCTGGACGTCTTCATCTCTCCAGTCCCCGGCCAGTGCGTCGTCGTTTTCTGTGCTCGTATCCTTGCCGTCTCATTCCCCACACTGCAGGCCTGACACTATGCGTTATCCTGCACACGTAGCGGCCGGGCCTGGCTGTACCCTCACCGTCCCTCACCGTCCCCCTCTGCAGGCCTGACGCTGTGCTCCCGTCCTTACGTTCTCTTCTCCGCCTGCCTCAGGCCTGACGCTGTGCTCGTGTCCTTACGTTCTCTTCTCCGCCTGCCTCAGGCCTGACGCTGTGCTCGTGTCCTTACGTTCTCTTCTCCGCCTGCCTCAGGCCTGACGCTGTGCTCCCGTCCTTACGCTCTCTTCTCCGCCTCCCTCTGTAGGCCTGACGCTGTGCTCGTGTCCTTACGCTCTCTTCTCCGCCTCCCTCTGCAGGCCTGACGCTGTTCTCATGTCCTTACGCTCTCTTCTCCGCCTCCCTCTGTAGGCCTGACGCTGTGCTCGTGTCCTTACGTTCTCTTCTCCGCCTGCCTCAGGCCTGACGCTGTGCTCGTGTCCTTACGTTCTCTTCTCCGCCTCCCTCTGCAGGCCTGACGCTGTGCTCCCGTCCTTACGTTCTCTTCTCCGCCTGCCTCAGGCCTGACGCTGTGCTCGTGTCCTTACGTTCTCTTCTCCGCCTCCCTCTGCAGGCCTGACGCTGTGCTCCCGTCCTTACGTTCTCTTCTCCGCCTGCCTCAGGCCTGACGCTGTGCTCGTGTCCTTACGTTCTCTTCTCCGCCTCCCTCTGTAGGCCTGACGCTGTGCTCGTGTCCTTACGCTCTCTTCTCCGCCTGCCTCTGTAGGCCTGGGGCCGTGCTCGTGTCTTTACGTTCTCTTCTCCGTCTCCCTCTGCAGGCCTGACGCTGTGCTCATGTCCTTACGCTCTCTTCTCCGTCTCCCTCTGCAGGCCTGACGCTGTGCTCGTGTCCTTACGTTCTCTTCTCCGCCTGCCTCAGGCCTGACGCTGTGCTCGTGTCCTTACGTTCTCTTCTCCGCCTGCCTCAGGCCTGACGCTGTGCTCGTGTCCTTACGTTCTCTTCTCCGCCTGCCTCAGGCCTGACGCTGTGCTCGTGTCCTTACGTTCTCTTCTCCGCCTGCCTCAGGCCTGACGCTGTGCTCGTGTCCTTACGCTCTCTTCTCCGCCTGCCTCTGTAGGCCTGGGGCCGTGCTCGTGTCTTTACGCTCTCTTCTCCGCCTCCCTCTGCAGGCCTGACGCTGTGTCGTGTCCTTACGTTCTCTTCTCCGCCTGCCTCAGGCCTGACGCTGTGCTCGTGTCCTTACGTTCTCTTCTCCGCCTCCCTCTGCAGGCCTGACGCTGTGCTCGTGTCCTTACGCTCTCTTCTCCGCCTCCCTCTGCAGGCCTGACGCTGTGCTCGTGTCCTTACGTTCTCTTCTCCGCCTCCCTCTGTAGGCCTGACGCTGTGCTCGTGTCCTTACGCTCTCTTCTCCGCCTCCCTCTGTAGGCCTGGCGCTGTGCGGCATCCTGCACAAGTACCGGCCGGATCTGGTCGACCTGGCGTCTCAGTCGCCGGACGAGCCGCTGGCCAACACGCAGCTGGCCTTCTCGCTGGTGGAGAGCGAGCTGGGCGTGTCTCCGGTGATGACGGCGCAGGAGATGACGGACTGTGCCTGCCCCGACCGGCTGGCGATGCTCAGCTACCTCAGTCAGGTGTACGACGCACTGCACGGGGAGATTCCCTACGTCAAGCCCAAGATCGCCGTGAGTGGGAGATGGGGGAGGGGTGGGAGAGGGGAGGGAGGGGCTTTGTGGGAATGGGCGAACTGCTGCGTTGGTGCTGGATTTATAAATGTAATAATGCATGTTAAATCGAATTGCTAGAGGAGGGATGAATGCAAAAGTGGATAATTGCTGCCAGTAAGATGGGTAATTGCCACAATATGTTTCTGCATATCGTATCTCTGTTCTTGTACTGAACAGTGAACACTTATATGTTTGCATTGGTCAGTGTGAATGTCTGTTTGTATTGGCTCGTGTACAATGTATTGTGCATCTTGCTTATGCTGATTAATGTATATGAGAGTGTGTTTTGAACAGTATTATTTTGTGTATGGCTCGTACCAATAATCAGTGTTTGTACTGAACATGCCAGTAATGACCTGTGCACCTGAAGCCTGTGTGTACTGTGTGCACCTGAAGCCTGTGTGTGGCACAGTAGATGTGTGGGTCATCATCATCGTCATCAGCATCATCATCATCATTTTTATTTTCCAAAATTCGTACATAAAAACAAGCACTGCAGTATACTGAGGATTGGTGCAGAGGTGCTTGGAGCACCTATATCGCGGCACCCCTCCTGACTGTTCCTATGCTGAAAGCAAAGAAAGAAATATTCGTGTTTTTTTTCTCTTCTTTTTTCTAACCTAATCGAGCGGACGCACGTGTGTGCCTATACGGACTGGCCTGTTGCCTATACGGACTGGCCTGTTGCCTATACGGACTGGTGTGCGCGCAGGAGCTGCTGCGGGAGGAGGCGGCCGAGGCCGGGTCGCGCCGCTCGGCCGCCGGTCGCCCCCTGCCCGACGGCCGCCGCTCATCCCTCAGCGAGAACGCCCGCAAACAGCGCAAACGCAAGAGCGACGCCGCGAAGGATAAGGTAGGTGACCGGGTTATCGCCCAGCCGAGGGACGCGTTGCCCCTCATCGAAGAATAGTGTGACAGCGCTTCAGATGTGATTGCAGCAGGGGATAGATCGAGGACCTCGGATGGAAGGGCAGGGGTTCTGCCGCCATATTTAGAGCGTGCTACTATTTCTGACACGTGTGGACACCTCGGCCCGCGAACATTATGATTGAGAGATCAATTGTGTCCTGATATTGTGTCCTGATACCAGACATCCACGTGATCCACGCCGTTGATACGTAATGATAGGCCTTGCCTGACAAAACTGCACAATCTTTAGCGGTTTTAAAACGTGCTTTGTGAGCGTACAGTCGGCGTTATGGAATGATGGCTTTTCCAAATAACGATACAAGATAAAAATAAAAAGATATTTGGTCTCATGTTTAAATGTTCAATTGCTCTTATCGTGTATGTAATTGCAAACAGGACTGTCATCAGTTGCTTCACCGGGATGTAACTGTTCGATTTATAAACTCTTTTACCGGCGTCAGCTTCGCTGCGGGCTCTATAGCTGTATACTGCATGTCAGCTATGTATGAACACTGGTTGAGCTCCGGGACTTGGTGGTGGACTGGGGTTAGTCGACGTACCGGCCGCTGATCGTTTGTCAACACCTTGCCTGGCCCATGGGCGGCGCCGTATACCATTGGTAGCCCCACCCGCCCTACCGAGCTGGCTGTGACGCGACCCAGGCAGCTCCCAGCGCCGTCCCTCGACTGACCTCCGCTAGCCGCCGCGACAGACGGCCACCGCCGCCGGCGACCCGTTCGCCCCGCCCGAGATCGGCCCGCTCGACCCGGCCAAGGTGGCGCTCGTGGCGGCCGCGTTCGGCGACGCCTACTACGTCTACTCCTCGGGCCCCGACTCCGAGTCCGACCCGGAGGCCGCCGGCGGCGACGACGACGGTGACGGCATGAGAGTCGGCTCGGGTGTGCAGGACTGGCCCGGTCGGCCGCCGCAGCTGCCGGTGGCGGCGCTGGAGGCCCGTCTGGCCGCGCTGGAGGCGGCACACGCCGCCGAGCCGGAGCGTCGCCAGCAGATCCGCCAGCAGCGGCGTCAGCTGCGGTCGCTGGCCGAGAGGAAGGCCGAGCTGGAGGCAGCCCTGATGGAGACGGGAGCCAGTCGGGGAGACGGGGCGGCAGGGCCGGATGACGCGAGTCTGCATCTCTACCGGCGCACGGCGGCCACGTTCGAGCAGCGCAGGATGAAGCTGCAGGACATGGTGTTCCACCCCGTGAGGAAGAGCATGGTGGAGAGTGTCGCCCGCCGCCTAGTAGAGTGATGCTAACGGATGGAGTGACGTGATTTACTAACTGGCGTGATCGACGGCGCCGTGACGGTGTTTTTGATGCCGTCTGACTGGCCACCACGTTGTGACTAGCTTGACGTCACGTTGAGGAGCTGGCGCCGAGACTGCCGGCCTGCCGCGTGATTCTGACACGCTGTGTAGATAGACAATGTGTTGTCTCAGACCGGCTTGTTTTTTTTTTTGGCGCTGTGTGATTTTGTGCTTGTTTTGGGTACTGGCGAGGAAGCATTAGTTAAACGTTTTTGTTTTCGTCTGTCCTTTTCTTTAACTTTTGTCGATTTTTTTTTAGCTTGCTAGTGATAATCATTGCCAATCGAGAATGATTACACTAACACGTTTTTCAGACTTTTTTTGTTTGTTTGGTGCGTGTGCGTGAATTAACACTAGCACATTGACCTTTCTTCTGGATGCATACACCGTCTTTTTCTCCATGAAATAATCATCTTAGCGAGGTATTAAGCTTTTGTTCAGGCATTGGGAGAAGCTGAAGGGAGCGTTGGTTTTCTACGAGTAAGAACATGTTTTGCCAGTATGGTATGAGCGAGGGCATACATCGTCAAAAGCCGGGACATTCACAGCTCCGGGTTCTATCCGCAGGGCCCTTAAGCTGGGACATTCACACCTGCCTTCCATCGGCAGGGCCGTGTGATCCAGGATCTGAAGAAGGATCTGGCTCAGGGCGGTCCGGGGCCCACTAAGAAGGAAGAGTTCGCCACTAAGATCAAGGATCTGGAAGCCAAATTCAAGGGACAGTACGTTCCGCCAGATAAGAAACCAAAGGTGACTGTTAGGGACTTAATATTGTTCAGGTCAAAATACCGCCTAGCTGCGTAGGTCGTCATTATAAGAATACACTGCGACGTGTTCGTGTTTAGTTCTGAGCTTTGTTGTTTGGTGGCAACTCTTCTCTTTGGATATAACACATTTTAGCCAGTGGCAACTGACGACCAATTCTCGAAAATAACTATCCCCGATGCAACGTAATGTCATTGCAGCTGTCTCATGCCATGGAAATATCTCGTCTGCAGGACACCCAGAAACAAGCATGTCTACAAACAGCTCTGTTTGTGTCCGACCGCTCTGCTCGCTGTTGTTTGATGCTCCTCTAGCTCTGTGTTGTTCTCCTCTGTCGTCCATGTGTACCATCCTCTGCCTGTGCTGACCCCCCCCCCCCCCCCCCCCCACCCCACCCACCATCACCAGGACCTGTCGCGCGCCATCGGACGTATTGAGAAGACCGACTGGAACCTGCGAGAGATCGAACGCAAGATCGAGGACAGCAAACGGGTGCACACGAGCCGCGAGCCGGCCCAGCCCGTACCCATGTGGAGCAAGGACACGTTTGATGACAAGGTAAACGGGCGACGAGGCCTGGGGCGGGCGGCGGGCGGAGATGGCGGGCGGCGGGCGGCGGGCGGCGGGCGGCGGGCGGCGGGCGGCGGGCGGCGGGCGGCGGGCGGCGGGCGGCGGGCGGCGGGCGGCGGGCGGCGGGCGGCGGACGGCGGACGGCGGACGGCGGACGGCGGACGGCGGACGGCGGACGGCGGACGGCGGACGGCGGACGGCGGACGGCGGACGGCGGACGGTGGGCGGTGGGCGGTGGGTGACAGGCGGCTGCCGACCAGGGGAGGGTGTTGGTGGTGTTTCGGGTGTTTACAACTCAGCAGCGCGTGGCGGTGTCAGACGAGAATCAGCCTGGGGAATGCTGAGCGCCAACGGAGTGGGAGGAGGAGCCAAATTGGCGACTGCGCCGCGACGGCTTTGGCAGTGGCTCAGGCGACGTTGAGTGTGACATTGGGCTGAATAACAGCTGGGGATTACTTACTTGTACTTACTTGTACATATAGTACGGGACTATAAGGAGGACTAGATGCCTGTCTTGCCCGCTCTTTACATCTCTTGATTGTTTTTATGCCTCAGTGGATAATTCAAAAAAGGTATGCTTTCCTTGACCATATTTGGCTTCAGTGTTTTGTCGCCACGTTCTTACCTGCCGGTCAAGTCAGATTACCTGCCGGTCAAGGTGGTCACGTGACGGGGGCGGCAGATGGTGGGGATATGGTCACTGAGGGAAACGTGGATGGGGGGGGGGGGGGGGGGTCTTACATTGCGGAATGGGTGTAAACATCATACGGGTGATAGACTAGGCAAGAAATGCCTCCGACAGTTGTTGTCGTATTGATGATGCTCGTGGTGGGACATTTTTGGCTCCCATTTACGTGAGATTTGGTCGGCACTCCTTTCTGTGCCTGGTCGCCACATAACCGTAGAAGTTGGCGCGCACCTAAACCCTAAAACACCACCACATCATTTCGGTGCCCTGCCCATGCCTACTATTTTGAGGCCAGACCGATCTACTCTATTTAAAGTCGTTTTAATTAAAGCCCACGTATACATCTTGTTGGGAGAATAGTGTGATGAAAGGGATCAAGTTTAAAAACCATTCGCGATTTAATGTGTGTTCGCTAACAGGTCGCTGGACAGTGGACAGTGGACACTGGGCAGAGCCTGTCACTGGCAGCTTACCAGGCAGGCTGGCCGCAGTGTGTCTGACTCGTGTGTGTGGTATGGAATGCCGTAGACCGCATGTGTGCCACTTCTCAGCTCTGTGCTGCTCAGATCAACAAGTGTTGGGTGTGTTACAAACTCCTAAAACAAACATATTACATGTATTATTTTCTGAATACTATTGAGCGCGTTGGTAGTCTCAATCTACATAACTTACGATAATTGTGTAGCACGAAATGAGAGTTGATATACACAACACATCCATACACTGCCCCCATATAACTTCCCTACCGCTGTACATACCAGTGCCTTAGTAGACTTCTATCGTGTGCTCCCCCCCCCCCCCCTATCTTCCCCTCACTCACTCATAACTCCAACCCCCGCGTCCCGGCACCCGACTCGGCAGTACCAGGCGATGCGGAACCTGTCGGAGCGCGGAGCCGTACCCCCGGAGACTCTCCGCAAGTACGCAGACATCGACCAGCACCTGCGCCGGCTGGAGATGAAGCTGAGAGAGGGCACCACGAGGGATGTCGGCCAGCGAGGCTCGAACCGAGTGTCGCAGATGGCGCAGCAGTTCCTGGACCGCGCCGACCGTGCGCCGCCAGAAAAGGTAGGCGACGGGGAGCGGTGGGGGCTGGTGGAGACGGTGGTGCGCCACGGACTGGTCGGGTGAGAGAGATGGCTTGAGAGACCCAGATGATGAAGAACCCAACAGCTACTTAATCGTAGAATACCACTGTCACAAAGGGGCTGTTTTGTGGGGAGATTGAGGTGACATGGAGAGGTAAGATCAAAGATACCCTGGTTCTGTGGTGACCACGCGAGTTGAAGACATCGGACAGGTACTGGTGTCAGTTGCTCTGATTTTCAGGCCCTGCCGTCGTACCTACGGATGGAGGAACGCTATATATAGCATGCATGGCTTGGGAGGGCTAATACGCGTTCAGAGTTTATTTGGTTTCCTACAGTGTTTTGTGCTTATTTCCACTCGTCTCCTGAGACCGACGCGCGGCTTACAGTACAGGCAGCCGACGCCTTACCCGGTTCAGAAGCACAGCGGTGAACAGTCGACGTCAACGGAAACGTGCTAAACGATCACAAAAAACATCCAATTCGTGCCATAAAATTATCACCGAAGGCGAAGCGTACCGAAAGGCCCTGTACTAGTTTACACCCGAAACCTGTGCTATTTTACACCCGAAACCTGTGCTATTTTACACCCGAAACCTGTGCTATTTTTATAACCCGAATTCAACCTCCTTTAGCAAGTTTGCGTCGATCGTTTTCACCTCTGGAGCGTTGCCCCAGCCGTCGCTGACTGCTGTGGTCGTATCTGTCTCTGCAGAAGACTGAGGCAGGCGCCGCAGAGGCGTGCCACTTCTGTAACGAGCGTGTCTACCTGGTGGAGCGCATGTCGGCAGAGGGCAGGTTCTTCCACCAGGGATGCTTCCGCTGCGAATACTGCGGCACCGTGCTGAAAATGAGTGAGTACTGCGGCACCAGGGGCGGATCCAGGGGGGGGGGGGGGGCAAGCCCCCCCCCAAAGGTCCTGAAACTATGATTTGCCCCCCCCCCAAACGGTCGGACGTACAGTTGTAAAAATTGTCTTTGCAGCAGTCAAAACCCAGCTATCCACAGTGAAAAACGTGCAAAATTTCGCGCCGCTTCGCGGCATGACACAAACATCGCAATTGCTTATACAAATTGGGAAATGGGAAAATGAATTCATTAAGTGTCTGGCAGAGGCTCCCCTTGGCGGTACATAATTGCTAGCTCCAGGGCCCACTCCCTTCATAAAATATTCACTTTCAACCGGGCTACATGTTTAGCTAGTCTGCCGAGTTCCGAAAAAAGGCGACGCGAACGAAAAGACGTGGACATCGGCACCCGGAAGCTGTTCCAGCGGTGCCCGACTTGCTGGACTGAAGAGCTAATAGTGAGGCCAGGACGATCTCCCCAAGCCATCAGAATCAGAATCAGATATATTCTGAACATATCCAGAAAACTGGCTATTCTATGTTCAGTCACATAATACATGATATACAACACTATACAGTATACACTTATCATGAAATCACACACGTTTTCTCATATTGTGACATCCTAACAATACAGTCATTGCCATCTGTAGACCATATTACTATCACAAGCCATCTCGAAGCCATCTCGGCCCAGGCTCCTCCAGATCCACAGGGACCATTTATACGCGGAAAAGTCGTTCTGCCTCTTGCTGCTTTCAAACCATTTGCACTGTTACCAGTTATTTGTTACAGTTCGGTACATATGTATACAGTTATTATTATCATAATTCATATGCACTATTGAACGCTGACTGCCACCGGTCATCGTGATTTACTATCCGAGGAATATGTATATGAAAAACTACCTTAATTTCAATATTTTCATCATACCGAGATGTGCAACCAGGAATAGGGGTTACCTGAGGCTTGGCTCCACTCACGGTATGGTTCCAATATTAAAATTTCGTTTTCCACGACCTAAAATTACAATTTTCACGCCGCTTCGCGGCGTCACATCGGTGGCCATCGTCATAACGAAGCCTTCGTCATCGTGTTTGGTTCGTTGTAGCGGTGAATTGAATGAATAGCATTTTAGCTTCTTTTCCTCTACACCGCCCATATTTCTGGGGTTTAGCAGGCAAACTCGTAAAAAAATGTTTTTCTTAAAAAAATGTAAAAAAATCATCATTTCAGCCGACCCCCACTCACAAATTATCGGTGACGCCCCTGCCTACCCCCCCCCCCCTCCCCGCTCAACAACTTTTTGGAAATACGCCACTGGATTTGCCCCCCCCCCCCAAAAAAACCTGCTAGATCCACTCCTGTGCGGCACAGTGCTGAAAATGAGTGACTATTTAGTTATTTTAGCTAATGACATCGTCTGTAATTGAGTCACTTTTGCTCGTTGTTGTGCAGAATAAACTAAACACCACTAAATTGGCTAGCCTCGCCGTCAACGGATGGTGGGTGGGTGAATTTGTATGTCCGTGTCTTGTAGAACCGGCAAAGAAGATCTTGCGCTCAAGGGAGACAGGATATAGACTATAGAGCGTGGTGAAGTTACAAAGTGGGTCCTTGTGTGTCGACTGCGGCCCGTCATGAGAACGAATAGGCGATCACTGATCGGCTACATAGTGTACACGATTGTGACTGCCATTCATGTGATGAAGCGAGCCGGGCTGCCGTAACGCCCAGCTGGCTTTGGACGTGCCGTTTGGTGTGGTGTTATGGCGTGCCTTGCCGCGCCGTCCGTCACAGCCAGCTGTCGCGTCACTCTTCCAGTGAACTACGCCTTTGACCAGGACTCGGGTCGGTTCTTCTGTGTGCCGCACTTCGGTCTCCACTCGCTGGTCAAGTACAAGTACCAGCGGAGACCGGACCGGCCATCCGACACGCCCGACAAAGGGGTGAGCAGCTGCCCCGACCACGCCTCTCTTCACGTCCTGTCCTGGTCCTTCCCTAGCCCCCCCCGCCGGACCGGCCATCCGACACGCCCGACAAAGGGGTGAGCGGCTGCCGACCACGCCTCTCTTCACTGTCCTCGTCCTCCCACCCCCCCCCCCATGCCGGTCTGAGCAACAGTCGGGACAACGTTACGGTCTGGTGTCAGATGTAGCGTGCCTCTCTTGTGCCCGCTTATGTTGGGGTGCTGTTGGGGCAATGCTACATTTGTGTTCGGTGTAGAAGGAATCATTACGGTATGTTTTTACCTGGGATTTCAGTCGAAACAGAATGTAAGATGATTGGCTTGGCATTGTAAGAGGATTGACACTGAATATATAGCAGAAAAATCGTACCAGTATTCGAAGCATGTTGAGTGATATTTATTGTGATCAGTGCATTCAGGTTCCTGTTGCTAAGACTTCCGTTTCGCTGCCACCTCAGTCTGCATATTACCACTGCCTATTTGGCATTATTCTCTCTCCAACTCATCTCGATAGATACATTGGTGCCTAATTCTGAGTTTTCTGTCCTTCCTCTGTCCTCTTCTCTGTCCTCTTCTCTGTCCTCTTCTCTGTCATCTTATCTGTCATCTTATCTGTCCTCTTCTCTGTCCTCTTCTCTGTCCTCTTCTCTGTCCTCTTCTCTGTCCTCTTCTCTGTCCTCTTCTCTGTCCTCTTCTCTGTCCTCTTCTCTGTCCTCTTCTCTGTCCTCTTCTCTGTCCTCTTATCTGTCCTCTTATCTGTCCTCTTCTCTGTCCTCTTCTCTGTCCTCTTCTCTGTCCTCTGCTCTGTCCTCTTCTCTGCCCTCTTCTCTGCCCTCTTCTCTGCCCTCTTCTATGCCCTCTTCTCTGCCCTCTTCTCTGCCCTCTTCTCTGCCCTTTTCTCTGCCCTCTTCTCTGCCCTCTTCTCTGCCCTCTTCTATATCCTCTGTGTCCGTCCTCTTCTCTTCTCTGTCCTCACTTCCTTCATTGTCTTGAAGTCCGTCGTACTCCGACTCTGCCCTCACTTCCTTCATTGTCTTGAAGTCCGTCGGCCTTTGTCTCTGTCTTCTCTGTCTCAGGTCTATCTCTCCTGATCTGACCCTTCCTTTGTTTCCTCAGAGTCTGTCTGTGCCGGCGGCGGCGGGTCGGGGCACCACTCCGGAGCGGGCCGAGTTCGAAAACAGCGTGTTGGCCGCCGCGTCGGAGGAGCGTCTCTCGGAGATGGACGAGGACGAGTGGACTGACCACAACTTCGGGCATGTCCGCCGTCGAGCTCACCAGCGAGGACCTGCTGGACGGGGAGGACAGGTGAGGAGGCTGAGAGGACCTGTTGGACGAAGAGGACAGGTGAGGACATCAGCGGGGACATACTGAACGGAGAGGACAGATGAGGATACCAGCGGGACATACTGGACGAGGAGGACAAGTGAGGACGCTGAGAGGACCTACTGGACGGGGAGGACAGGTGAGGACACTGAGAGGACTTTCTTGACCGAGAGGACAGGTAAGCTCACTCACTGAGAGGCGGCGTCCATCGTATCGGGTCAGTGCAGGTTTCTTTGTGAGATGGCGGTTAGAGGTACAATTTTCAGAAGAGATTCCCTAGTTCAAAACACAACCCAGCATGTATCCGGCGCTGTGACCCGGCACTGCCCCCGTACCTGACCTGTACTCTGTACTCTGTGTACAGACGCATGCAGGTCGTCGAGACTAGTTCGACAGATTTGCGCGCGGTCAGATTAACCATTCTTTTACCAGATCCGGCTCATTCAAAGTCCCGCGAATACTTGTTGACCCCACCCTGGCGATACAGTGAGAGGAGGGAGGGTCGTACTCTGACCCATGTCCCTGTGTTTCAGCGAGGACGGGCTGTCATCCTCCGACTCTGACGAGTACGAGCCGGCGCTGGATGAGGACGAGGTGCTGCGTCTGGCCGAGAGGTGGCGCCGCCGACACTCTCAGGACCCGCTGGACGAGCCGAGTGACCTGTACGAGTCGGACGGCTGCGACAGGGACGAGGACGGTACGGTCGAGTCTGCTGCTAGAGACTGGCAGGGGCGATGCATCACACTCAGGGAGGGGTCAGCTGCTTCTACTCACGGGCCGCCAGACGGGCAGTGCCGTCTTTAGTATATTTGGCGGCAATGGAAAAGCAAGTGCAGTGACGTACTGTGTGGTGACATTAATTACTGAACGCAGGGACTTGACTTGCTGTTACGACGCGTACGATTTACCGTATTCTAAATGCCTAGCTCTAATTCTTTCGGACATTTTCTTCTTGCTTCATACGCAACCATTTTCATTATAACTCCAATACAACACAATTACAGTTTATTCCGGTTTCGGTGTTACATTGGCTTCTTGCTGTATATATTCCTCGGACTGCACCGTCTCAAACCGTGAGTGACCCGGCGCTGTGACCCGGCGCTGTGACCCGGCACTGTGACCCGGCGCTGCCCCGTCCTGACCGCGGCTGTACTCTGTGTACAGACTCTGACACGGCGACCCACTGTGTACAGACTCTGACACGGCGCTGCCCCGTCCTGACCGCGGCTGTACTCTGTGTACAGACTCTGACACGGCGCTGCCCCCGTCCTGACCGCGGCTGTACTCTGTGTACAAACTCTGACACGGCGCTGCCCCCGTCCTGACCGCGGCTGTACTCTGTGTACAGCCTCTGACACGGCGCTGCCCCCGTCCTGACCGCGGCTGTACTCTGTGTACAGACTCTGACACGGCGCTGCCCCGTCCTGACCGCGGCTGTACTCTGTGTACAGACTCTGACACGGGGCTGCCCCGTCCTGACCGCGGCTGTACTCTGTGTACAGACTCTGACACGGCGCTGCCCCGTCCTGACCGCGGATGTACTCTGTGTACAGACTCTGACACGGCGCTGCCCCGTCCTGACCGCGGCTGTACTCTGTGTACAGACTCTGACACGGCGCTGCCCCCGTCCTGACCGCGTCTGTACTCTGTGTACAGCCTCTGACACGGCGCTGCCCCCGTCGTGACCGCGGCTGTACTCTGTGTACAGACTCTGACACGGCGACCCAGTCAGAGACCGAGGACGACGCGTCGGCCCGGCTGCGGCGCCAGCAGGAGGTGCATCTGGCAGAGGACGTACTCAAGTCACGCAACCGCAGCAGCAAGCATGGAGACACGAGCGACACAGAGGTGGGTGCAACTGGACCGCCGCGGGGGATGGGATGTCTGTAGCAAAAACAGCCGGTGGGTAAAATATACAATCTGGTACCACGATGTTGGGATCTGTGCAATGTATGTACAATGATAGGTGGCGAGATCAACCATGGAGCTGGTGGGACGGAAATCAGGATGTCACTGATTTAGGGCTAAGTCAGATACGTAGTTGACTATACCGACATCTATGACGTATGAGAGGGGCTCCGAATAGTTTAGAGAAGAGATCAATGTGGTGGGTTGGGTACGCGGGGCAGTCATGTGCAATGGGCAATGGGCATGTATGCCAATAGAGATACCAAATCTAGGAAGACCAACACGAGCTAACAATGGATCTAGATCATCAATGGACGAATCAATGGACCAATCAATGGACCAATCAATGGACCAATCAATGGATCAACAATTGATGCCTAGCATCTCACCTGACTCCTCGACGAAATGCAACCGGTGTTCGTGGGACCCGATAGAGTCTCTCGATATTAGTCATGAACTAATCTGCAATCTTATTTAAAGGGAATAGTTCACCTTTAACATGGGGTTTTGGATTGATATTGCAGATTTGTAGAGCAGATCTAAAAATGGGTTGTGAAATAATTACTTCCCTACGTTAAGTAATTTCGACACAGGACTAGTGAGCCCGGTTTTATGTCTGGTGTTCTGGGCCACGATCGGGACATGCACGCTCGCCGCCGGAGGCAGGTACACTCTCTGGCACGTAGTCTCTGATTACGACGCCTCGTTAATATCCGCTCAGCCGCCCGGGCGGTGCGGCGGTCCCTTGTCAGAGACTGTACTTGGCGTCAGGCGGAGCCAGAACGCCAGCTGCTGTCGTACGATTTCTCGTGAAATGCAAAAAGAAACTTACTTCTTTCTCCACATATATCCATCAGTTGTCCAAACGAAAGTCATATTCGTAGTTTTGAGCTCAAGATGCACGGTATGGTTGATTTTCAAGCCAACTTTCAAGATGACCTATTCCCTTTAACTCCGTTCGCAACACTTCTGGGCGCTGGGAAATATTGCTGAAAATAGTAATCGCAATAATTAATGATTGAAATGTTATGGAAAATATTAAGCGTATTCATATCAAAGTATATATTCAACAAAGAGTATTTTGATGCATATCAAAGTATTTGTTGGAACATTCGCGTTCTTCACCATGTCATGCAGTTCGGGCAAGAGCGGACGTGCGTTAACGTTGGACGAGCGCTGTTCGCGTCGTTCATCGTATCTTCGCTGCGTCCTGTTTTAGGCTCTGGCGCTCGCCAACGGCTCGGCTCCAGCCACCAACGTCACCCACACAACCTTGCAGGGCTCCCAAGGTTCTAGGGCTACCCCGAAGGTCCCGCGTCCCTCACTGGGTCCCGGGGTCACGCGTCACCCACCGGGCCCTGGGGCCACCCCGAGGGCCCCTCCGGGCCATGGGGGCATTCCCGTGGGGACAGGAACAGAGGACACCGCGGTGGACCCCTCGGCCGGCGGGGCCGCTCCCATTATGTCAGAGAAGACAGGCTGGTTAGCTGCTGGTACCCCGCCCCCCGCCCTCTCCCCTCTCTCCCCTCAAACTACTGGCACCGGCGGTAATGTCTCGCCGATTCCAGTGCAGGCTTCAGGACCTTCTGGGTCGACACAGCCGGTGGAGAGTAAAACTGGCGTTATTTCCGGGGGCTCAGCGTTCGGTGGTGCCCCCTCAGACAAACGGGAAGCGTGCTATCACAACTTCAGGATCTGCTCTTACCCCCGGTACGCCGGCTCAGGTGGAGACAGTTGGGATGCCGGCTCAAACCAAGGTGGCTCCTCTTCACAATACTGCTTCACCGATCAAAACTGTTATAGTTGCAGCTAGATCTACTGGTGTGACCCCACAGGCCACTGGTTTGAATACCCAGAGAACACCAGACATTCCTGTCAAAGCCACGGCTGTGACCGCCGAGACCACTGGGTCACCCTCCCAGACCCCGGGGATGTATTCTGATCAGGCTACCACGGCAGCATCCCATGAGACCGCCGGGACATCCTCTCAGACCAACAGAACACCTACCCAGACCACAGGGGCACCCTCACAGACCCCGGGGATGTATTCTGATCAGGCTACCGCGGCAGCATCCCATGAGACCACAGGGGCACCCTCCCAGACCCTGGGGATGTATTCTGATCAGGCTACCACGGCAGCATCCCATGAGGACCGCCGGGACATCCTCTCAGACTAACAGAACACCTACCCAGACCACAGGGGCACCCTCACAGACCCCGGGGATGTATTCTGATCAGGCTACCACGGCAGCATCCCATGAGACCGCCGGGACATCCTCTCAGACTAACGGAACATCTACCCAGACCACTGGATCACCCTCACAGACCCCGGGGATGTATTCTGATCAGGCTACCACGGCAGCATCCCATGAGACCACTGGATCACCCTCACAGACCCCGGGGATGTATTCTGATCAGGCTACCGCGGCAGCATCCCATGCGACCACTGGATCACCCTCACAGACCCCGGGGATGTATTCTGATCAGGCTACCGCGGCAGCATCCCATGAGACCACTGGATCACCCTCACAGACCCCGGGGATGTATTCTGATCAGGCTACCGCGGCAGCATCCCATGAGACCACAGGGGCACCCTCACAGACCCCGGGGATGTATTCTGATCAGGCTACCACGGCAGCATC
>JAXIVJ010004656.1:5000-70000 GCA_036785665.1 Chirona hameri | reverse complement strand
CACACACACACACACACACACACACACACACACACACACACACACACACACACACACACACACACACACACACACACACACACACACACACACACACACACACACACACACACACACACACACACACACACACACACACACACACACACACACACACACACACACACACACACACACCACACACACACACACACACACACACACACACACACCACACACACACACACACACACACACACACACACACACACACACACACACACACACACACACACACACACACACACACACACACACACACACACACACACACACACACACACACACACACACACACACACACACACACACACACACACACACACACACACACACACACACACACACACACACACACACACACACACACACACACACACACACACACACACACACACACACACACACACACACACACACACACACACACACACACACACACACACACACACACACACACACACACACACACACACACACACACACACACACACACACACACACACACACACACACACACACACACACACACACACACACACACACACACACACACACACACACACACACACACACACACACACACACACACACACACACACACACACACACACACACACACACACACACACACACACACACACACACACACACACACACACACACACACACACACACACACACACACACACACACACACACACACACACACACACACACACACACACACACACACACACACACACACACACACACACACACACACACACACAGACACACACAGACACACACACAGACACACACAGACACACACACACACACACACACACACACACACACACACACACACACACACACACACACACACACGCACGCACGCACGCACGCACGCACGCACGCACGCACGCACGCACGCACGCACGCACGCACGCACGCACGCACGCACGCACGCACGCACGCACACCGGGTATTCACAGGCAGGTATTAACGATTACAGTATTGCGTGCCTGTATTGCGCATCCAGTGGCCAGTCATTTAGCCGACACATGACAAAGCTGTCACACTATCACCAGTCAATAGGCTAAAAGTGCGGCACGGTTATTGCTCTCCGCGCCTGCAACACAGTCATCAGTCTGTCAGTCATCAGTCATCAGTCTGTCAGTCATCAGTATGTCAGTCATCAGTCTGTCAGTCATCAGTATGTCAGTCATCAGTCTGTCAGTCATCAGTATGTCAGTCATCAGTATGTCAGTCATCAGTCTGTCAGTCATCAGTCTGTCAGTCATCAGTATGTCAGTCTGTCAGTCATCAGTATGTCAGTCATCAGTCATCAGTCATCAGTCATCAGTATGTCAGTCATCAGTCTGTCAGTCATCAGTATGTCAGTCATCAGTATGTCAGTCATCAGTATGTCAGTCATCAGTATGTCAGTCATCAGTATGTCAGTCATCAGTATGTCAGTCATCAGTATGTCAGTCATCAGTATGTCAATATGTCAGTCATCAGTATGTCAGTCATCAGTATGTCAGTCATCAGTATGTCAGTCATCAGTATGTCAGTCATCAGTATGTCAATCATCAGTCATCATTATGTCAGTCT
Source organism: Chirona hameri (assembly GCA_036785665.1). Taxonomy (NCBI): domain Eukaryota; kingdom Metazoa; phylum Arthropoda; class Thecostraca; order Balanomorpha; family Balanidae; genus Chirona; species Chirona hameri. The sequence continues at coordinate 68,362 of JAXIVJ010004656.1, read as the reverse complement.
GTCAATCATCAGTATGTCAGTCATCAGTATGTCAGTCATCAGTATGTCAGTCATCAGTCTGTCAGTAATCAGACTGTCAGTAATCAGTATGTCAATCGTCAGTCATCAGTGTGTCAGTCATCACTCTGTCAGTCATCAGTCTGTCAGTCATCAGTATGTCAGTAATCAGGCTGTCAGTCATCAGTATGTCAGTCATCAGGCTGTCAGTCATCAGTATGTCAGTCAACAGTATGTCGATCGTCAGTCATCAGTATGTCAGTCATTAGTATGTCAGTCATCAGTCTGTCAGTCATCAGTCTGCCAGTCATCAGTATGTCAATCGTCAGTCATCAGTATGTCAATCATCAGTCATCAGTGTGTCAGTCATCAGTCTGTCAGTCATCAGTCTGTCAGTCATCAGTCTGTCAGTCACCAGTATGTCAGTCATCAGTCTGTCAGTTATCAGGCTGTCAGTCATCAGTCTGTCAGTCATCAGTATGTCAATCGTCAGTCATCAGTCTGTCAATCGTCAGTATGTCAGTCATCAGTCTCTCAGTCATCAGTATGTCAGTCATCAGCCAACAGTATCTATTTTGTCTATTTTTGTATTTTGTGAATCTTTTGTTAAAAAGAATAAACTGAATAAACTGACACAGTCTGTGGGTGATCGGTCTGCCTTCCAGTACCCGCAGTACACGCAGTCATTCTGCCAGATGGCACAGGTCCGGGTGATCCATTCGCTGAAGAAAAAACTTGATTTGAAAACCAGAATGAACACATAAATGCTGCGTTTAAGACGTATTTAAGGGATAATAAATGACCACGAGATTCGCCATGACGCGTTAGCTAGTGCGCAGTAACCTTCAGATTTGCTCGTATCAGATGCTCGTTTTTAAGACGAGCAATGACCTGTCACTGAATGCCTCTTAATCGCTGACGAATGGTGTTACAATATACCCGAAAGCTCCCATTTTGTTTTCTTGTGGAGTAAGTCCTCTTTGTATTTAATCTTGAACTGGAATCTCTATGTGCTTTGGCCCTTCCGGTCTGACCAGAGACCCCTCTGACCTTCCAAGATGCCCCTTTTGTGTGTCAAGGGGCCACATCGGCCTGTGCACAGAGGTCCTTCCGACCTGGCCAGGGACTGAACTGGCTGCTTTGTCACCCTGCCGCCATGCTCAGGGGCCCCTCCGACCTGCCCAGGAGCACCTCCAGTCTGGCTAGGAACTCATCCGGCATGTTCAAGGGCCCTTCCGACCGGCCCAGGGACCCTTTCGGAGTAGCCAGGGGCCCCTGTGACTTGCCCAGGAGCCCCTCCGATCTGCCTAGCGACTCTTCTGGTCGGACTGCGCTCGCTGCTTCGCCGCCCTGCCGACATGTTCAAGGGGCTCTCCGACCTGCCCCGGGGCCCCTCCGTGCTGGCTAGGGGCCAATTTGGTATGTTCAGGGGCCCTTGTTACCCGCCCAGGGACCCTTTTGGTCTGATCAGGGGCCCCTCCGATCGGCACAGGGGCCCTTTGAACATTCCAGGGGCCCTCTGTTCTGTACGGGAGCCCTCCAGCCTTCTAAAGGGCCCTTCCGACCTGGCAAGGGACTGCGCTGGCTACTTTGTCGCCTTGCCGCCATGCTCAGGGGCCTCTCCAACCTGCCCAGGACATCCTCTGTGCTGGCTAGGGGCCCATTTGACGTGTTCAGGGGGCCCTCTGACCCGCTCAGGGGCCCTTTAGGTCTGGCCAGGGACCTTCTGACATGCACAGGGCTCTTTTGAACGTCCAAGGGGCCCTCTGGTCTTTCGGAGAGGGCCCTGGTGGCCCTAAAGGGCTTATGAAGTGCTCTAAACTCTAAGACCACGCTTCGCATGGTCTTTAGCCCATGATACCGCGCCTCGCGCGGTCTCGTCGGCCCTTTTCGGCTCGTCCCCCGTGGCCTCCAGGGGGGGGGGGGCGTCCGCCCCCCCCCCCTCCTTGGCTACGTGCCTGGTTAAAACGATGACAAATGTAAATGATAAATACCATGATTATTGCATGGGATAAATATTGTATTCAGCCCACACGTTATTCAGCTTATGTATAGATATGATCATTCTTTCATGTGACTTTCTCTGATTCGACACTCCAGGGTATGGAGATGGACTCTTAGAAGATAGGAAACGTCTACAGAATGCTGGCAAAAATTGATTGTTTCAACTTTCAAGTCTCATCATCAATCGCAATCATTATATTTGAGACCTATCGCACATGCATATTGCATATGCGCACTCAGGGAACAAAGCACACCTCAAGTCATACCTTTGATGGACGGGCTTTAATACAGAATGAGTACTACTTGTGACCAATCTTATGGTTGTCATAAAACGCCATGTAGTTGTACATTTTACGGACATCAGTTGCACATGTTTTGCTAAACACGGGTGACGGGCGAATAATATGTACAGATATTATCATTTTGTTTCGGAATCACGCCACAATTAAACGGTTTTTACATATGTTCATGATTGGTGCAGTTATATAACACTATAATTTAAGATACAATAAATTGTATGCACACAAGCAATATCTAGGTACTGCTTTTTAGACGTCATACGCTCCATTTGAACCATACAGTGATATATAAACATTTTAGCATGACAGAGTTAGATCCAACATATATTTTTGATGTCATTCATGCAGCTGAATAGCAGCAATCGGTCGACTAAGCGTATAAACGGCATATGAAACTTATCCGACACATAGAATGCAACGTGCGTACGCTGTAGAGTGGAAAAGTGAATTTATAAATAGTGAGTTTTGGTTGGTTGCATTTGCATTTCGATTTCTTGCTTCTGCAGTGGCGGCTTCTTTCAAGGAATGCATATCGACTTTCATCGAAAGGCCTGGCACGTGCCGTTGTACGTCGCTATATAGCTGGCGATTGCAGTAGATCCTGCCCATATTACCTCACTGCAGGATATTACCTCACTGCATTATTTACAGTCCCGATAATGCAACGGTATTTTATTTCAAAATTCAGGGCGAAATTGGTCCATGTGCCAGTTTATTAGGAAATACGGGGGTATAGTATGCAATCGCTGATTTTACGTACCAAATGGAGACTTCCATTTGACGTATGTATAGCTACTGTCATTCAGGGTAACTTTAGCATCACGGCAGCTTTAGCCAAATGGAAGATCATAATTCATGTTAATATTGCGGCTGCGCATACTCTGTTTCAAAGCGAAGAATATGCACCTCACCACTGTGATTTACAAGTTCTTACGGTCAAGTTTGGGCTGTACAAAACATATTTCGAAAATTAGAAAGAATATTTTTGGACTTCTACTCTGCCCCATGAAATTAAGTACTTGGGCGCAGCCTTTGGAGCGTCCACCGTTAATGAATACTCAGTTTTACATTATTTATTTGCTCTCCTTGACTGAAGCCGCGGCTAAAAGTGGAGAGGGGTGGCTAAAGTTGGCATGAGGGTAACTTTAGCCAGGAGCATCGCCCAATTTTTTTTGGGGGGGGGGGGGCAGCCAGGTGGCTGCCCCTCCCCACACTTCCAAATAGCTAATATTAAATTCCTGCCGACCTGGGGGGCCGGGGTGATCCTGGGGGTGACCCCCCAGGCCACCGGGGAGGACGACCCTGACTTAAAGGAAATAGATCACCTTGAAAAAGTCTTGAAATTTGGCTATACGGGGCATTTTGAGCTAAAGAAAAAAACGAAGATGACATTTGTTTGGACGATAGATGGATATCCGTCGAAAAATAGACATGTTTCTCTTTTCTCCTTCATGGTCTTAAAAACGTCATGACAATGTATGACGTGATGCATATGGTAGCTTGGATATGGAAGCTACTGCACATAATAATGGCGGACTTTAGGCATACATATGCAGGCTGCTTGTAACGTAAACAACCGTTGTGAAGTTTCGCGGACCCGAAACAGAGTCTTCTAAAAGGGGCCCACTAGTCCTGTGTCGAAATTACTTAGCATAGCGAAGTAATTATTTCACCACAACCCATTTTTCGATCTGCTCTACAAATCTGCTATCTCGGTTCAAAACCCCCTGTTAAAGGTGAACTATTCCCTTTGTTCACTTTGTTCTTGTGAAGCCACCCTCAATATGATGAGGGATCATTGGTCATTGATTTCACTTTTGGAAGATTCAATCACTGTTCGACTCATTATGATTCATTATGAATCATTTAAAACATCCAAAATTGAGTCGATTCATCACGGATGCAATACAAAGATAATTGATTGCTGTCATGCAACCTCACTACAAATGTACGATTTCAACGGCAATATTTCACATAATAAATATATTTTGTATAGTTCGCCGATACATTTTCCGATACCAAATGGGCTTTCGCCCGAATCTTGCCGATACCTATCTTCGGGGACAGACTCGCAATCGCCAACAAAAGGCACTTGGTATGCATCAGAAGTGCTGAAAAGAGTCGAAACTCTGAACCACAAATGACGAGAGCTGTCTAACAAGTATAACTATGTGACTTGTTTTTCATGACGACCGGTTGACTGTAAGTATCGTGTTTGGGATTCGATGTCTTAAATGCTGCCCATCTGGTCGGAAATACGTTTCCTAATCCTTATTCTTTGACTTTGTAATTTCATCGTAATGTATACCACTGCGTAATAAAGCACTACATTGTCGGATCGTACCAGCTAAAAACGTATATGTTTTTCACGAAACTCAGGAAATGGAAAATGGCAGGATCGCGAGCCGCATGCACTTATCGATAACGCTGCCGATACTAATTTGAGTCATATCAATATCATGTCGATACCTACAAGGAATTGCCGATACCGATACCGATACCGACACCAAGTTTTTCTTTTAAAAATTGCATATCTAATTCTGACATTTTGTCATCAGAGCATGCTGATGCACTAGATTTTCATCTTTTGTGCATGCACGCATTGATTGAAAGGTTTTCCCTGGTTGAAGTCGATGGGAACAAACAGCTTTGATCATTGCCTGAAAATCGCCAAGAAACCCGATCTGTAACGCGGAATGGCTAAAGTTAGCCGATTCCGGCTAACTTTAGCCACCTCAGTTGTTTTTAAATAACGACCTTGCATGAACAGAATCTTAACACTGGAACCACCAAGCAATAGCACCAGTCTGTCCACTGATTTTGAATCTGACATACTTTCATTTGTGGCCTTAACAAAAACAAGGCACGCCAAAATGTTCCAAAAGTATGCTAAAGTTACCCTGAATGACGGTATGCTCTGACCCACTCTGACCTATCAAGGGACCATGCTAGCCTCCAGGGGACCTACTCTGACCTCCAGATGGCCAACTCTGTCTCCAAGGGGGCCCACTCTGACCTCCAGAGGGCCCACTCTGGCCTCCAGAGGGCCCACTCTGGTCTCTAGAGTGGCCTCTCAGGCTTCTAGTGGGACACCCCTGGATTGTGTCACCTCTAGATTGGACACATCTGGACTGGCAGTCGCGGCCCTATCGGCAGTGGTGGAACTTAATGAAATCGATTACGGGTGCACCGACCAACATGTTCATTGTTCAAGTTAGATCATAATTTTCGATTTTGCGCAAAAACACAACTCTTGAGATGGAATCAAATATTGATATGATGAAATATGCAAAAAGGACCTTTATAGTACCTACAAATTCGGCGGAGCGCACATTTGAAAAACATTCAGGGGTCCTCTGATCACCGTTAGGGGGGGGGGCTTAATTGAGCATTGGGAGGCCGGGTCCCCCAAACATATATAAGTCTCACCGGTCTCTCATCTTCGTGTTCATTTTGCATTTATATTTGTTTTATCAAATTAATTGCATGGTGCGACCCTGTCATTCTACGACAGCCAGGTATTTGCCTATTCCTTGCGCCGGCGATCATGTGTGCCAAGAGAGAGAAACTGTCGTCGAGAGCGACGTCCCAGCGTCCCAGCGTCTATTTAGTTGATTGCATCGCATGCATGCATAATTTTAAGGCCATATACAGCAAGTCAATTAAAATTGATCAGTACCTCAGCTAATAATGCTTAGAAGGGCAAGCCAACCACTCGATGGGCAACAGTTGCACATTGTTTGGACCTCCGTTCCGTAAACAAACGTGCAACCTAATACAGTGAAAAGATGACCACTTATTTCACCACAGGGTTATCCGCATGAGGCCTGGTAATATTTGAGCATCGGGAGGCCTGATTTAGGCTATTGAAAAGCAGCTTGAACATTCTTAGCTTCAAGGACCGAAAGGCGAATTATGTTTCAAGGTCCCCCCACACTACACTTTCGACGGATTTACTCGGCCGTTCCGCTATTCCCCCATTCCGCTCTTCCGCCCGAATTTACGACCCTATCCCTAGCGCTCTCTAACCCACTGTGACCTATACCAGAGGCAAGGACTCACCTCACGTGCGATGCATCTCCTGCCAACAACTGAATACGACGTTATCAGACTCGTTGCATCATGCACTGGGTCGTGCAACAGTCACATCTCTAGCAGGTGGTATATCTTCACCATTTATACAGCTCTGATCCTAGCGACGATACTGACGGTATGCCCCGGTACCAGGTGGCACTGAAGAACGTGAATGACCGAGGCAGTGACGATACTGACGGTATGCTCCGGTACCAGGTGACACTGAAGAACGTGAATGACCGAGGCAGTGACGATACTGACGGTATGCTCCGGTACCAGGTGACACTGAAGAACGTGAATGACCGAGGCAGTGACGATACTGACGGTATGCTCCGGTACCAGGTGACACTGAAGAACGTGCATGACCGAGGCAGTGACGATACTGACGGTATGCTCCGGTACCAGGTGACACTGAAGAACGTGAATGACCGAGGCAGTGACGATACTGACGGTATGCTCCGGTACCAGGTGGCACTGAAGAACGTGAATGACCGAGGCAGTGACGATACTGACGGTATGCTCCGGTACCAGGTGACACTGAAGAACGTGAATGACCGAGGCAGTGACGATACTGACGGTATGCTCCGGTACCAGGTGACACTGAAGAACGTGAATGACCGAGGCAGTGACGATACTGACGGTATGCTCCGGTACCAGGTGACACTGAAGAACGTGAATGACCGAGGCAGTGACGATACTGACGGTATGCTCCGGTACCAGGTGACACTGAAGAACGTGAATGACCGAGGCAGTGACGATACTGACGGTATGCTCCGTTACCAGGTGACACTGAAGAACGTGAATGACCGAGGCAGTGACGATACTGATGGTATGCCCCCGGTACCAGGTGACACTGAAGAACGTGAATGACCGAGGCAGTGACGATACTGACGGTATGCTCCGGTACCAGGTGACACTGAAGAACGTGAATGACCGAGGCAGTGACGATACTGACGGTATGCTCCGGTACCAGGTGACACTGAAGAACGTGAATGACCGAGGCAGTTACACGGGGGACGAAGCGGGTTTCCCCGTGTTTTATGCGCTTGCTTTAGGGACTTGACCGAGTAACCTAGTCAGCCTATCCCGGAAAAATAGCTATGGATGTGCGCAGTGACATTGACCCACAGGGACGATGGAGCTTCGCGAGTCAGTGGCGAGTCGAGGTACGAAGTCATTTTCCTTAAAGGGAATGTTTCACCTTTGTATTGGTTTTGAACTGAGATAGCCATTATCTTTGGCCGTTAATGAAAACTTATCCGTTTTAAGCAATTTAATTTCGAATTTTCAAAATGGGGTTTATGGTAGTGCCGCCGCTTATTGGCTGACAGCCACTTCAAGATTGTTGCTCCGGGAAGTCAGACGACCTGTATTTCCCGAACCTTGGCGAATACGGTGTAAACAACGGCCAAGGCCAACGGTTGCGGTCCAAGTTGAAGTTTTTCAGATTAATATGCAAATTGTATGACCTTTCCTCGAAATTAAAATGAAAAAAGTTCAAAATTATACTTTATTGATATTTCGATACACAGACCTTCATCAGAATGAATTAGTTAAAACACTGTTTTATTGCTGTTGTTTAATTGTTTTAGCTTATTCATTCTGATGAAGATCTGCGCATCGAAATATCAATAAGGTCTAATTTTGAACTTTTCCATTTTTATTTTGAGGAAAGGTCATACAATTTGCATATTAATATGTCTACATGCTCCTCGCACAAACACTGAGAAACCTAAGTACTATTGCAGTTTTTCATGTTGTTTGAACTCTTAGTTATGGATTGATTGTTTTTAAAAAATATTGAGCTATCGCAATGCCTCGCACTCGTCATTGTGCTCTGTGCGGGAGAAGTCACAGTTCCACAATGTTTGTATTTAAGTCGCCAGAATTGTCTGAAACGATTGTGCCACATATTTATCTCTATAGCTCTCTATAGCGACACATAGTTAGAAGAAAGAAGAAGAAAAATTACATCATTATCCCAAATAAAAATATGAAAATGCATAAAGTTAAGTGACTTCGAGATAAAAATATCACCATCGTTTTCAGCAGCACTTACTTCAGATTTTCTACTACAACCAGCGTATATTTGACAACGTTCAGAAAGGTGAAACATTCCCTTTAAGCTTTGCAGATTTCATCGGGTCAATGTCAAAGACAAATTATATTTTGACCATATACTTCTCCCAAGCTGGTTCAACACAGGAAGTTTAACATGATCTGATAACGCAATGGTCATTGGTCAGTTAAGTAAAACAATGGCAATACATGTCGGATGTCACTTTGTGTAGGATTATGATAAGATAAGGTATAGAGTGATGTTTGGGCATAAGCAACGGCAGAAGACTCCACTTTCGGCCAATAGCAGCCCTTTGCACTGTGTTATCATGCTGCTGCGGCCCTCGCTACCCCGCGGCCCGTGCAATCATGTTGTCATGTATCATGTTGCTGCGGCCCTCGCTACCCCGCGGCCCGTGCAATCATGTTGTCATGTATCATGTTGCTGCGGCCCTCGCTACCCCGCGGCCCGTGCAATCATGTTGTCATGTATCATGTTGCTGCGGCCCTCGCTACACGTGCAAGTGGCACAGTTCTGGACCAACAATAGAGAGATAGAGAGCACGAAGCAGGTATGGCATAGTCTCATCGGTGATCAACTAGATGGCAAGGATATATCATATATTGTGTGTATCTATATTATATCCCCAAACAGGCGGCGCCCAATAACAGGTGAAGTCATAGCAGTTAAAACATTCCCACCCTCTAAACACACAATAAATATTCACTTCCATTTGACAATCATATAACAGGTTGAAGTGTCGCCGTAAATGTGACAATATGACGCTTCAGCTGGCCCAAAGTTTCATTGAAGATGTCACACTGTGGTGAAAACTGCACAAGGTCGTTAAGAGGTCGTGTGCCGCTCACAAACAAACTATTCAGCGCAGTGTTCACACGACTCCACCTGGATCTCGCGGAGGGTGCACTAACAGCGTGACGAGCGCACTCCGTGTCGCTCTGGCAGGTACATGAATGGCAAAACAGTCTAAGAGATGAGTTGATGAGATAAAACTCTTAAAAAGCTTACATACAAACATAATATCACTCGGAACACGTCTCGCGTACATTTGCCGAATATTGTAAAATGACAGCAAGTGGTTATATTCTAAGGACGCGCAGTTCGGCTCCGAATGCGGGGCGAGCCACATCAAAAACTTGTGTTGAATTCTCTCAACGCAAACGACATGAGACTTGGCTGTCCCGCCCCAAATGACTGAGCAGTACTCTAAAAAAATCGACCGAATATTAGCATTATAAGAGGCTGGTATTGCCTGCTTGTTCAGTTTGCATCTGGGGAGGCCGACTGGACGGTCTGAATAAGAAGGCCAAGGGCACGATTTGCCTTGCAAGCGATGTAATCAATGTGATCTGAGATTGTTAGCTTCTGGTCCAGGACGACACCCAAATCATGCATTTTGCTAACGTTCTCCAAAACAGCGCCGTTTATGTTATATGACGACTGAATACAATTGTTATTCAAGGTAATCTTGAATAACTTGCACTTAGAAGCGTTCAGATTTAGTTTCCAGTCAGCCGCCCAGTGCGTCACTGCGTCAAGGTCCTGTTACAATCTCAGGACGTCGTTTTGGGATTTGACAAGAGATATTTTGTTTTAATCATCGGCATACATGAGACAATTTGTCAAAATCACAGATGTCAGGTCATTCACGAACAGAGAAAACAACAGAGAGCTGACATATGCCCCCCCCCCCCCCTCTCCGGTGTTCCTGAGACTGCTGGTACCCAGTCAGAGACCGCTGAGTTACAACCCTCTGTTTGCGTCTCTCCAAGTTTATACAGCAGCTGTCGGTGGTTGACGCTTTGGAAGACGTTTGAAAAGTCTGTATATATATATAGAGTCGAGTTGAGCCTGCTCTTTGAAAGCAGTCCAGCCGTGCGCGACTTTGAATCCACTTCGTCACTGTACAATATGTGATTTTTTAACACAATTAGTAACACCTTACGAACCAAGTGCATTGGTAAAAGTGCGGGAGTACGAACACCCTCCTTGATGATGACCCGACAGTCAGAGATTAATCCGCCACAAAATGTCATCGGCAACTCATCTGAGATTAGCACGTCGCCAGAGGCTGTGTGCGATACCTCATTCGATCAGTCTCACAGAAATGAAAGGAGAAATGTCGAGTTTTGTTTGGACCGGAGCGCGGTCAAGCCATATAGTGGCGTCACTGGCGTCGTCTCTGCTTCGTCACCGGCGTCGTCCCGGAGGTCAAACCAAGCGGTTAGTGATCCTCGTATGACTAACCTTGGTATTCTGGGACTTTAGAAGCTGCAGGTGGTGGGTTGGTGTAGGTAGACTATGGAACACGAACCTGTCTGTTACTGACGTCACCGACTTCGTCCTGAGGGTTTTAACTTTTAAGCGACCAGCAACGCACATTGGAAACGAAAGAAACTGGTGGAAGAGGTTTCAGGAGACCCGAATCAACAGAAAATGGAATATACCTCAATCAGGTGGTTTGCTCTCATGGCTCAAAGAAAGAAAACCCACTGAACTTAAAACAAACAAGATTCTTAGTCAACACGGAAAACAAATATTTCAAGGGCAAAAAACTCGTTTGTCACTGATGCCGATGATGTCAGCCTAGCTAAGGAGCAGTGAGCTGGCAAATCACGTCTGTCATGGTTGAGGTGCTTCGTGGACTTCGCATTTCATCGGCAAATTCTACAAAGGGAAGTTAAAGAAAAAAACAGTAGGCCTGACCAATTATTATTTACTATCAGAATGCGCTACATACTTCATTTTGCAGCTGATTTGCGGGCTGTGATCACTGTGAGTGTGATAGAATCTATTGCTGGTGATTTGCGGGCTGTGGTCACTGTCAGTGTGATAGAATCTATTGCTGGTGATTTGCGGGCTGAGGCCACTGTGAGTGTGATAGAATCTATTGCTGGTACAGGCTGACACAGGTAGTGTCAATAAGCGAAGGGCATTGCCAAGGTTATGCTTCCTTGTTGATAAATCAAAGCGCAACTAAACTGGCTAAGCATAATTTTGAGACCACTTTGCTCACTAAACAGGATTATATTATTGCAGAACAGAACCCAGAATAGGATGAGGGGCCGTCAAACATCGAACACGAAAGAGAGGATCGAACCTAGCACAATTGAAATTCAGTCTTGTCCGATGTTACAGATCCCGTCGATCGGATTTCAGTTCGGCCCTCTTGATAGAACAGGGGACGATATGTTGAGTTGACAGTTGGCTTGTATTGAGCAATCAACAGCCCTTACTTCCGGGTCTGGGGTCAGCGCTTACCGAGCCTCGAAGATGACTCAGTCTGAGGCCTGGCTTGCCTGGTATAAGCTTGGCTGATGTCACTTGGCTGATAACATCCTAATGTGTTGCATTTGAAATATAGTTGTCTGTCTGTGGCGAGGCAATTTTGTTTCACTCGCGTGACACCCGTCGACGGCGTATGTGGCGCGTGTCACGACGACTCGACAAACTGACTAGTCGAGACTATGACATAAGACAATAAGTGTCTTGGTCACGAAGGAATATGACGCTTGACCCATAACAACAACATCAACAATTGTATGTCATTGCTTTTAGAAGCTTTCCTTTAGTCTGATGCCTGATGGCCGGAGCTCGAGCTCGAGCCATCTCTTTCGTTTCCTATATATTCGGGTTTCTTCAAACATTGTCCGCTAGTTCTGACATTGTTGATAATCACTAATCGCAGCCTTTCATCCACACACATTTCGTAAGCGATTAAGACGCTACTGAATGCGCACTTGATTTACCACACTCGTATTCGAACGTAACGCGTGTCAACGCAGCATGTCAATGTCTTTAAACGTGTTTATGGTGACTTGTGAATCGTATCATTTGCAAACAGACACGTCTCTGTCGTAACCGCCTGTTTATCACTTTCACCCAGACCAGAGTCTCCTCTAACCCACCCTGCCCTCTGTTCCAATCGGATCCAGAACCTTCGACTCTAACCCACCCTCCCCTGTGTTCCAGTTGGATCCAGAACCTTCGCCTCTAACCCACCCTGCCCTCTGTTCCAGTCGGATCCAGAACCTTCGCCTCTGCATCCGCGAGGCGTACGGACGGCGATACTTCGCAGAGATGCGGTCTCCGAGAGTTCTCTTCACCGTTCGCGAGGCTGACGACTGGATGCAGGAATACGAGAGTCAACTTCAAGCCGTGTTCGACACCGCCAATGGCCCCCTCTGGTCCGCATCGCTTCTGACGCTGCCCGGAGTCAACAACGCCAACAGCGAGCCGCACGACGCGAACCTTCCTGACCGCGAGCCGCGCCCGTACCCGTTCGTGGCCATGTTGGTCCTCACGTTCTGTCACGCTATCAGCGACGGGTCCTCCAACGCCGTCTTCTGCAACCAGTTTCTGGACGTGCTGAACAAGGTGGTGGACGGAGCTGAGATCCCGAAGGTGCCTGAGATCAAACTGCGCGAGCCACTAGAGAACATGCCGCTGGCGTCGGAGAAGCAGTACACCGCGGCCGACCTCACCAGCCTCGTGTCCCACCTCTGGGACCTGGTGTTCGCCCCCAAGAACCACTACCTCGCAGCCTTCCCGCCCCCCAGCGGCTGTAAGGAGATCCGGATGCGGACGCACTCGCTGGTGCTCAGCGCTGAGGAGACCCGCCGCGTCATGAACCGTTGCAAGGCTGAGGGCGTCACGGTACACGCTGCGTTCACGGTAGCCGCCTCGCTCGCGCTGCACGAGCTCATCCGACGGCGGCATCCCGAGCTGGCGCAGCTCAAGGTGCGTAGCGGTCATGTGGTTAACTTCCGGCGCTACCTGCAGCGCCAGCACCAGGATGCCTACGGCTGCTACATGGGCTTCTTCGAGGCGAGCGTGCCTGCCGGGCCGGACGGCCGCCGGAAGTTCTGGGAGCTCGCGCGGGACACCGGGAAGAGTATGAAGCACCGCCTCGACTCTGAGATGCAGCCGGTGACGTACAGCCGTCTGCTGCAGACGTTCGTCAGCACCGACCGCTGGGTGCACCGGCAGCACACCAAGGAGATGCCGCACGTCTCCCACTACTTCGGCACGTCCAACATGGGCAACCTGGACCGGCTGTTCGACGCCACCGGGAAACATGTCGAGGTGACGCAGCTGGTTCGCACCACCAATATCGGCCACGACCTGGGTATGGTGTTCGCTCACATGTTCCACACCCTGCGCGGACGGCTCATGTACAATCTGGACTACCTGGTGGCGGCGATCGCAGAGCCTCAGGCACGGGAGTATGCTGAGAAGACGCTGGAGCTGCTGATGACGGCTGCGACGGTGGCGGCGGAGTGAGAAGACCGTCCCGGCGGCAGAGGTGTCTCGAGGTCCGCTGGGCGCCCGGAAATTGGAGGGTCAGCGCTGAGGGGCGTCCTGAGGGGCGTGCTGAGATGGATGGACTCACAGCGGATGGAGATGGGAAGGTGGACAGCGCCACCAGTGAGCGATGCTCGAGGACGCTTCTGGGAGTCCGGAGGATCGCTCGGACGCCGAGACCGGACGCCGTCGAGTCCTACGCCAAAAACTGACGATCGCACGTGCATCAAGACGTAGCACGTGCTCACCAAGCCAGTTAAGTGAGCAACACGTTAAGCAGGAGAGGCACGGGCATCACATGTAACATTTAAGTGAGTGTTGTGTGCGTTTTGTGAGTTGTGGTACTCGTCCACAATGACGCGGAACGCTTTCGCGCGTCTTTCGTGGCCAACCCAGGTGGTTCAGGCCAAGACGTCTCTTGTGTGCTCCTGAATGTGGATTGTGGATTCTACTTTATGACGAGCGATTTGTGTGGAATGATTTAACTGTGTACCCTTAGTTTGGTGACTTTGAATTGGCATGCACTTGTGGTTGTGACTGAAGTGTTCTCCATGTACTGCCTGAGACTGCGGCGTGCTGGTATAACTGGACGTTGAACTGTTATGCGTCATCGTCTCCCGTGCGCATCTTAGTGGTGGAAGGAAGGATGAACTTATCTCTCCCCTCCCACAACTACTGCCATTGGTGTGATAGTGATATGTGTGCATAAGGCTCAGGCTGGCATCAATTATTACTTCTGATGAGTGGGTGTGCGCTGTGGGTGGCAGGGATTTTTCCACACTTTTTTTGTGAGAAACATGTAAATGTCCGGTGGAATGATGCCCTGCTTGCAGGGTAAAGTCTTTCTGATACCTATACGACTCTATGTCAAGGTCATTACAAATACTGTGCGCATAAGCCTGACCTCTTCAAAGACAACGTTCAGTTTCTTACCTCGGTGAAAGCGCGGGAAATGTGTTGTTGCTGACATTTCTAGTGCCGATCGGTGCATGCTTCAAACAGGAGTACAGTTGAAATCCGAGCGTACCTGAAACGTGAAGATTTACTTTTGATAGCTTCTCGAGACAGTATAGTTTGTCTGTTATCTGTTACGAACCTGGACTCCGAACTCCTACCACTCAAACCGTTTCGTCGCAATAATGTTGTACATATGCGCACACGGTGTGCATGGTAATACGCATTATTGTTCTGGGTGCAAATAAACTATTTATCAATGTGTGTAATATTAATTACGAGCGAGCCGAGTCCTCACTGAATACGGGATTTTTATCACATATAAGCGGCTGACCCGACCGACCGACCATAACGCTTTTGAGGAGCTTATATCTTTGGGATCCCGCATCCGATAGACAAGCGGTCTTCGCCATATGATATCAATTTCTCAATTCAATTCAATCAATTATGCTATTGACATCTTTCGTATCACGTGAGGGGTCAGCATGGAAGTAGCACGTGCCGCGTCAGGGGTGTCAGAAAACGTTATCCTGCTATAGCTGAGAAACGGCTGGATCGATTAAAGGGAACAGTTCACCTTGTCCATAGGGTTTTTAGTTAAGATAGCCAAGCTGTTCTCCATGCTCGAAAATTGACGAGATGCTTTTACATCCTCATAGAAACCCCTGAATTAATTTTAATTGGCTTACCGGAGTCCCAGAAGCCGTAACGAGTATCCTTCGTGTCTCCCATCGCTGATTGGCTGATTTGACGTAGGATTAGGACGCAACGATGACGTATGGCTTAAGGAATAAGTATTATCAACATTGAAATATATAGTGCTGGACAAGAAGATGCTGTTTCAGTGCCTTATTCCCTGCATTGCACAAATGAACTTTGAGAGATATATCGTGACAATCGTCAATAAACATTTTTCTCAGCAATATTCTTAGTGAAATTATACGTCACGCACGTGCAGATGTCACCACGATGACATTGCGTGCTTCTTAGCAATCTGATTTCGCATTCATGTACTCCATTCAGAGGAAAAAACATTAATTGGAACCAAATAACTGCCATTATAATTTGCTTTTTTCCGCGTCCATATATATGTATACGGCTTACTAGTAACACCATAATTCATTTCTAGCTTCTCTCAATCATTTCTGAGCTTTTTTAGCTTTTCTAAAGGTGAACAGTTTCCTTTAAGCTGAAATTTGGTGTGCGGTTTGAGACCACAACACTGGCAATGTCACGCAGGTTAAACTCTGGGCCACACTGCACGTGCGCACGTGCTTCCCTGTTCCCTGTTCCGTAACTCAGAAACGGCTGGAACGATTAAGCTGAAATTTAGTGTGTGGTTTGAGACCAGCAGACCAATTTACTTCCTATAGGGTTTCTACGGGCTCGCTCGTCCTTCGCCGATTAAGGCGTCTTACTGGATTAATACAACGGAAAAGGTATTTTAAGGGACAGAAAGCGGTTCATATTCTGCCCTCATAATTGTGGTACTTTCATCTTCTGTAAATATCATGTGTATATTGCATGTTCCAACTTCCAAGATGTTCAATATTTGAGATTGTAAGTCAGCTATTGACAATGACTCACCCTCGCTTACCACCGTGCCTAGAAGACCTGCAAGTCATCACAATCCAGCAATAGCTTACTGGTGCTGTTTTGATGCTTAAGAAGGTACATAAGAGCCTTACTGGCACATAAGAGCCTTACTAACCAGTGCTATGGATCCCACTGCCCAGCTTCCAGACTGATTAGTCTGATCCTTTCTGGAATATACTGAGCAAGCAGAAATGCAAAACAAATGACGAAAACGTGCTTCATAATGCCGATGTGGCGATTCACGCCAAGAAAAATATAACACGATAATTATTTATTTGTTTCCTATGATCATGCATCCGAGGGGTTTCGACTGAGGGTCAGTACAAGGCTATGTAAACCAGGTAGACCGCTCCGGCCGAAAAAGTGGCGACAACTCGTAATTTAGTTGCAACGACCCCGCAGCTGCTGTGACGCGGAGGTGGGTCACGCGGCCGGCCGGCCGTTCGCCTACGGAGGGTTAACGCGTAGACCCCTCCCGCTTTTGTGTCGTTCGGTTCCTTCGTTTGTGAGCCGATTTTTAAACTTAAGATGTCTATCTACCAAAAATTAAGCGTTGTATTGGGTGACGTTGCGAAAATTACAATCCGACCCAAACTTTGTAAGTTATGGGCCAGAACAGTTTGCTGCCCGGTGAATCCGGCCGGCCGCGTACTCCCCCCATTTTTTCCCCGCTTGGTTCCTTCGTTTACCGGCAAATTGTTACACTTAAGATGTCTATCTTCCACAAATTAAGCGATGTATTGGATGACGTTGGGAAAATTGCAATGCGACCCAATGTTTTTAAGTTATGGGCCGACAAATTCCACTGACCGGCGATTCCGTCCGGACCGTCGTACGTAAAACGCCAACGCGCACGTTCCTCCAGTGTGTGTCGCCTGATTTCTTCATTTGCCGACCGATTGTTGAAATTAAGATAGCAATCTGTCACAAATTGGACGATGTATCTTATGCCGTTGAGAAAATTGTCCTCGGACTCAAACTATTTACATTTTGGACCGGCAAAGTTAACCGTCCTTTAGCTCACGATGGCAGACCGGACAGCCACCACATACAATACTCAAACAGTGATAACACTCAAATAGTCTGAATTTAAATCATGCAACCCACATTATGGCTAAGGAAAAATTCCACTAGGCTTACTGATAAATAAAACCAAGTTGCTGCTTTACAGTTGACAATTTGCGATGATAGCTTCTGACAGTTCTTGGCAAAGGCCAAAGCCTACCCACAAAAATAGATATTCTCATCTTTTTTGACGAGTTTCATGAAAATCTGGTTAGATAGGTCGATTGTCGAATGCATTCAGGCAATTCAAAGTAACTGTTCAACATTACACTTCCCGCCCCGCGTCTCCGAACCACACCATCCCGCCCGCTCACCGCGTCTCCAGCCGACGCCGGCCCACCAGGCGCCGCCATTGGCGGATCCAGAACGGTGATTGGGGGTGTTCTTTTTTGGGGGGACAAGTTCCAAAAAAGTCTCACACAATTCTGAAAACTCATCGGATTTCGCTTGCTTATGCATTGATAGCTGATTTAAAACCCACTTTCCTTAGTAAAAGTTGCTTGAATTTTCTTCTATATCAGGGAATATGTCAATTTTGCGTATAACTCCCAACGTTTTCTCAAACTAGGGCAAATTCTCGAAAAGCTCCTAGACACCCATGCCCTCCGCACGGCGCCATGCAATTAACGTTACGTAAGCAAATGTTTGACTATTCTGACCCACGTCCTCGTCATCAGCCGTCGACCAATGAGCGTCGAGAACGGCAGACGCTGATTGGCCAACAATCTGTTGGCAGCAAAACCTGGCTCATGAGCAGATGCATGAACACGACCAAGCTGCGGACGTTGCTAATATTTGTCGCCCTTTTCCCCCATGTTAAAGAGGCGGAGCGGACCCCCCTGGGTCAGCACACCATGTGTGTTCGTATTGTGTGTTTTTGTGTGGTATACACACTAATGTTTCCTTGATTTTGTAACGAGTTTCCGATTTTGTAACGAGTATCCGATTTGTTTTCTCCATGTGTAAGCCTCGTGCTCTTTCCTGCAGCAACAGGCTTCCGTGGCGCTCACCGTCGCTGCGCTGAGCTCCAGCTGCTGAAATGCAACATCCAAGGTTATCCTAGACTTAGCTGTAACTTCAAGCTGATGTAACTCAAGGTAGTGCTGCAGATCATACTCATAGGCGTCGCCAGGAAGTGTTGTGTACGGAAGTGTTGACACCTGTTCTACCAATACAATACCTAATATTTATTGACAGAAAAGGACCTATCATGTCTCAATAGCTCATAATAAATTAATGACCAATGTATGTTGTCAACCTACCAAGGTCTTAAAATAACTGTCAAGTTGTCAAGCATTGTCAATATTTTTTTCAGACCAGCAGGATTCACATATGAAATCCTCACATATTGATATTGAAATTAAAACTGCATGTTTAAAACACGCCATGCCTTGATTAGAAATGCATGCCTACACGACAATGGCTTCTCACAGAACTGACAAAAATTAAATAATTCCATTGTAAATACATTCCACTAACTAACCAGAAAATGGAACATAAGGCGACACGCAGACCAATAAATATCATACCGCCCGGGGGGGGGGGGTGTCATCCCTATCTCCGTAACGTGTCCACTTCTACTTTTGACGTCACCCCAGTAGTCAATTCTGGCGCATGTCGTCTGCGGGCGGTTAAAGGAAATAGTTCACCTTCAACATTAGTTTTAAACTGAGATAGCAGTTTTGTAGTCCGTGTTGGGAAACCCCTATCTGCAAGTTTTCTTGACTGAAAAGACTCTCCAACCGAATATATTTTAGTTTTTGGCGAAGGAATGCGGTGCTGGCGAAAGAATGTTGTACTGGTTTTAGCCCGGGCAGAGGCTATACCATCAGCCAATCAGCTTGCAGCTGGTGCTAGCGAGCGAACGCCGGCCGCCGGTTGGCGCATCTCCAATGCGAGTCTATCTTTACGCAACTACTTTCGAATCTGATTGGCTGAACCATTTTTTACATTCGCATGACGTCAGGACTCTGGCTCAGAGAGTATGCATATAGTTTTGATAAACAATGAAAATTGACGGCCTTCTGTACTGAATCAGCGCGATATAAGGCCATTTTTGACAATATAAAAAGAAATTGTATTAAAAATATAATCAAATCGTGTTGGGTAAAAAATTTCCAAGGTGAACTATTCCATTTAAAACTGTTTTTCGCAAATAACCTTTTAACAAGTATAGATACAGCAATGATTTTGATGTCATCGTGTTCGCCTCGTCAGAACGCGTCGATTCATACCAAATGTACGTGGTTTAGGTCAATTCAAAAGTTCATCGAAGGGGCGGGGTTTAGAGCCTCAGCTGGTGACCGCCGAACCGCAAGGGGACCGTGAACAAGGCTCTGACCTTTGGTGACTTCTAGTGACCTCAATATTAACCTGAGCCTAAAATGATCAAAATATTTATATTCGCCTTGTTTTGAGCTTTCCAACGCTGTCTTGTCCTTTTCCGTAACCTTTTTACTTTTCGAGCTAGAGGGTATTTATTTTTTCCGAAATAGCATTAACTGCAATGGCGGAGGAGGCCGATGGATCCACATGACGTCACGCTCTGACGTCATGATCACGTAGAATCGCCGGATGACTCTACCTCCTATATATGACCTCGATACCGCCGTCGGTGACGAATGCCACTGCACGGGAGTGAATGCAAAGACCGTACAAATCTGTATAATTGTTGATCGTAACACGAACGCCATACTTGCCGCCAATTTCATGCATCCATATTTGGTATATTATTCCAAATCTGGTAGTGACCTTCATTTTTTGGAATGTTTTTTAATCTTTATAGTATATTTGTAGTATATACTACACAAAAATGCTTTGGAGTACCCAGTGTTCTATTGCCAGGTGGCAGTGTGATAGTAAGGTCAGTCAGCTGTTTACACCGCCCGCGTGCAGCTCGGCTGCCTGAGTAACTGGATAGTGTGGCCTGACCCGGAGACGTCACCCGCCGCCTCACCCGATCTGATACAGGTCACAGCCTGAGGCGGTATGGCGGAAAGTGACTCGTCCGGCGCCGCAGAGGCTGTGCCACAGCACGTCCAGTCAACGGAGGATGAGACATTGTCAGACGACGAGTGGTTGGTGATCTTGTGTCGACAGCTACACGGAAGGAACCGCAAGTACTCCAGTCCGGCGTTCAAACAGAAGCTTGCTGAGGAAGTGTTAGTGACAAGGATCGGCGATTTCATGGTCGGTGACAAGATGTTTATCGGCTTTTCCGATGCAGAGCTGGAAACTGAGTGCACGTGTGGTGCCAGTGATCGTAGTTTGTATAGAGAGTTGTCGTCTTTTGCGATGATAGCGAGCGAATGCGCCTGTTAAGACCTGGCTGATCTGATCATCTAGGTGAAGCTGATCATCCAGGGTATTCACCCATCGGGGAGCAAACGGGAGGACAATGACGTCAGACTGAACGGCAGCGGTGATTGGTCGGATGTCGACGTCATGATCCCACTGGGACCAATCAGGATCCTGGGAGATATCGCTCCAGCTTCGGCCCAGCCCGCAACGGAGGCGTCCGAAAACCAGCAGCGGCAGATGACGGACCCGAACAACTCGTCTGATGACGTCACCATTGTCCAACTGGAGCCGACCAATCAGCCGAGGTTCGTGCTGTTACGTCACGAACCACACCCCGACTGCCGGCACCGCGACTGGCTGCCGCTCTCCGCACGGCGTGTCAAACAGAACATCCGCCTCATCGGCAACCTGGGCAAGACGAAGGCGCTGAAGAAGCACCGCTTCGGCAACCTGGTGACCGGCGGACCGGCACTCACCAGCTCGGATGAGGAAACCGACGCCGATCTCGTACCGTGTGTCGCCCTGCCTCGCTGGCCGAGCGAGGAGTACCGCACGCAGTACCGGCTGGTCGCGCAGCCGCCGTCAGAGTTCCTTGAACGCCTCTGCCGCACGCCAGCGATGCTCGTGCCGGTCGGTTTCGAAGGCAGCGCCATGCAGGAGGCCCAGTGGAGACTGTCGTTCTCCAAGCACGAGCACGTCGCACTGCACGCGCTTACGCCTCTGCAGCGTGATTGTCTCTCCGTGCTCAAGCATTGCAGCGCTCTGGTCTGTGGGCCGCATGGCGAGGTGAAAGGAGCCTACCTGAAGACGGCGCTGTTGTGGGTATGTGAGCAGGCAGGTCCGGACCTGTGGCAAGCGTTTGGCCTGCGACACATGGCGCTCCACGTGTTGTCTCACCTGCAGGACTGCGTTCGTCGCGGGTGTCTGCCCTGCTACTTCTGGTCGGAGATTAACATGCTGGCCGCGCGCACGGAGGACGAACTGTCCAGACCCGACTGCGCGCTGAGAGGCCTGAAGGCCCACTTGCTGACCGTGGCGGCCGCGCTGGTCGCCATCTTTGCGAAGTATGGTGACAGTGGAGTGAGTGACTCCCGGCTGCCCGCGCGGCGCTGGAGCGTCCTGGACTCCTGTGGCAGTTTGTGCTGCAGAGGGCGCGGCCGGTGCGACCGGAGAACCCCCTGCTGCAAGACACCTGGCTCACCAGGGAGAACTTCGGCGGGCTGCTCTGTAGTACGTCATCACTGACTCAGGTGTACAGGAGAGTGCTGGCTGCGCTAGGTGGCAGTGGCTTACATGGTGCAGGCAGCGATGACGAGGAGCTAGATGATGACTGGCTGAGCGAGGAGTGATTTTTACACTCGCCACACAACGTGACTATACGTGATGCAAATACAGTGAACTCCTTAATCAGCATCTGTCTCTGCAAGGACTAGGGACGCAGTTTCTTCTGTATTGGAGTCACAATCAATAGATATATGGATAGTGCATATATGCTCAGCTTGCCGCCACTGTATTTACTCCAGTTATCACATGGTAAAATACTCGCATGTTGGTTCTAACGGAATTCGGAAACGGATTTCCCGTTGAACAGATATTCGAAGTCGGCTAATCACAGGGATATGTATAAATGCACACGTCTGTAAAATAGTTTCTAGCTGCGTATACAAGCGAGCATATATGACAGGATCCTGTAATAAAGTTTCCAAAGGATGTACTTATTACCGAGCGGGCGCGAAGCGCCCGTGAGGTTTCTCGTCAACTTACTTGACAAATTTACATTTGACCCGGCCCGACCCGGCCATACAGACGCTTTTCGGAAGCTAATAACTTTGTAACCACTGCTCCTATTGAGATCGGGTTTTCACAATTGGATAGGACCATCAAATCAATTTCGATTTTGTTATGGTACATTCTGATAGGGGTGGTACCACAGCGTGTGGCACCCGCAGACGTCAAAATGAACACAAATAATTACTAATCAAAAATGGCTTGATTTATCTAAGCATTCGTTTTGTATACGCTGAAGCATGCATCGCTCAGGACGTACTCCCTTTTGGCGGATTCGAGAAAGGTCATGTACAATTTAATCAAACGTAATTTTTATGTTGGCATGCATGGAGCCCTGGCAATTTTTAGGGATGACTAAAAGGACTAAAAGGACTATGTGTTAATACCACGTGTGCTCGTACCGTTTCATATTTCAAACCTGTTTTAGCTTTACCAGTGCGCACCCGCTCGGTCATCGCCCAAAAGACGTTTTACTGGTTATATGTGAGCTATCATGGGTTTGAATGTAATATCCACTATTCTAAATACGATTAATATGCCAGTAAAACGCCAAGGGCGATGAGTTCCTTAGTAGTTCCTTAGATCTAAAATACGGTGGCGCACGTGCGCACGTGCAATGTGTATACTGGCCATAGGCGTAGGAACAGGGGGTGGCGGGGGCCATGGCCCCCTCACTTTTCAGCCATTTGTTTGGGCTAAAATCTGGATTTTTGCTTGGTGAGAAAAGTTGTTGATGGCAAAAGGTTCGCCAAGACGAGAACAGCCCAAATCTGCAAATAAATATTCCATAGGGGGGGTGGGTGGGGTACTCTCAAAACGACATCACAGTTTAACTGCCCCCCTCCCCCCCCCCCCCCCACACACACACTTTTGGTGACATTCCTACGTGCCTGATACTGGCATACGCCCCGACGCGTGTGAAGTAGTTACGATCCAGTAATTCCTGAGACACATATAAGGGATAATATAGCCGGCCATGACCCTTACTTTCTGTACGTGCTTACGAGCGCTGACGTGCGCTGACGTATAAAGCTTAATTGACTATACACATTATGGGGTATCAATAGCTCTCAACGTACACCAAAGTTGGTCCAGTAACAGTTTGATAATGCATGGATGTATTATCACCAGGGCTGCGGAGTCGATCGGTTTTCAGGCAACTCCGACTTCGACTCCGACCCTCCGGATGCAGCGCTCAGGACGTACTCCCTTTTCGCGGATTCGAGAAAGAGGATCATGAACAATTTAATACAACTTAATTTTGATGTTGGCATGCATGGAGGCCTGGGAATTTGTATGGAGGACTAAAAGGACTAAAAGGACTATGTGTTACTACCACGTGTGCTCCCGTACCGCTTCATATTTCAAACCTGTTTTAGCTTTACCAGAGCGCGCCCGCTCAGTCATCGCCCAAAAAGGCGTTTTTCTGGTCGTATAAATTAATGCTTAGATAAATTAAGCCATTTTTGATCAATAATTGTTTTTGTTCTTTTCGACGTTTGCGTGTACCACGCGCTGTGGTACCACCCCTATCAGAACGCACCATACCAAAAACAAAATTGATTTGATGGTCCTATCCAATGGTGAAAACCCGATATCAATCGGAGCATTGGTTGCAAAGTCATTAGCTTCCGAAAAGCGTCTGTACGTCCGGTTCGGGTCGGTTCGGGGTGGTTCGGGCCGGTTTGGGCCGGGTCGTGCCGGGTGAAATGTAAATTTGTCTAGTAAGTTGACGAGAAACCTCACGGCCGCTTCGCGCCCGCTCGGTAATCACATGGATACTAAGCAATAATGAAATGCTATAGTAGTGAATTTGACGACGTTTAGCTCGCCAGAGCAAAATATGCGTCACTTTAATTGTTGTGTTGTAAATTGAGTTATCGTGATCGCTGCTCAAATACCTCGCATACCATTTTTTATCTGCATCCGACGACACACCCTAGGTTCTATTTCTCCCACCGTGCTGGTACGCACACCATGGTTGACTATTAAAAGGCAACAGAATCAAAGCAAACAAATTCGAAGGGGCATGCACTATTTTGTATGCATCGCCACCGGTAGTTCAAAACCGCCGGTAGTAACATGCAAAGTCACCGGTAATAAAATGCACCTGCAAAAATACTATGCCCATGCCCTGCCCATTGCTGACAGCCTGAGTAGGAGTCGGTACAATTTTACCGACTCCGACTCCGACTCCGACTCCGACTCCGACTCCGACTCCATCTCCGTCTCCGACTCCGATTCCGACTCAGACTCAGACCCCGACTCAGACCCCGACTCAGACCCCGACTCAGACCCTGACTCAGACTCCGACCAAAATCACCAACTCCAACCGACTCCGACTCCAACTCCGACTCAGACTCCAACTCCGCAGCCATCACACCTGATTTTCCGTCAGGAGCGGAGTTTGGCATGCTCCACGTTCGCGCGTGTCACGTGCTACGCCACCACCCATTGATATCAGACTGCTCTGCTCTATCAGACGGAAATTTATTTGATGTGCCATCAAATGTCAGAGACCCAACTGCAACCAGTTGAGATGTGCCAACTGCCAAAGTTAGCCAGCGAAAAGCGTCCGTAAGGCAGTGTCGGGACGGGCGGGCTGGTAAGAATGCAAATTTGTTTACTAGGCCGACGAGAAACTTCTTGGGTGCTTGGCAGCCGCTCGGTAACTAGGATGTGCGTAAAAGAGAGTTGACATACCTACACCAGAGGCGTCTCAACTCTCAACGAGGAACACCTTACACCGATGGCGCCACCCGGCGACGCGACAGTACCGCTACCATGCGGATTACCAAATGGCTATCATAAAAACAAACTTATTTCAGCAAGACTGTGTGTGCAATTGCATCGTACGCACAGTATTGACATGTGTGTGACATGTATGCCATCAATATGAAAATAATGTGCGTACGATGCCAGTACAGCCCTATCTTTACTACACAGCTCTCGACAAAGCAGAGGGAGAGGTACAGCAAGGATAGAATACGAGATCTACTGCTGACTATGCACGGGGCCTTGCTTTGGGGCAATGCCGGACCGAAGGTTGGTTTAGTCCGTTTTTCTTTTGAATTTGAGAGCAAAAAAAAAAAAAAAAAAAAAAAAAAAACTCCAAGAATTTTTATCGACTTTTTGAAATTTCGATCTTTGGCACTTTTTGGATTTTTGAAAATTTTGGATTTTTGAAGTCGAAATTTTGGATTTTGCAATTTTGGATTTTTGGAATTTTGGATCGGGAGCTTACCGGATTCGAACCGGTGGCCAATCAATTGCTAGGCAGTGGCTCTATCCACCAGACCACAGTGGCTTGTGGAACTTACGGCAGGCGATCCCATGTTCCCATGCTTCCTATTTCAAGGATATGCATGATATTAGTCCAATTACTTCTGGATCATGTTATTATAGGATATTCTTGATGATCCAAGTGCAAGTTTTGTTCAGTGGTTCTATGGGGTCATTTGAGGTCATGCAAGGTCACCATCATTTTTTTTTGTAAATAACTCCAGACATAATGAAGCTAGAAGTAAAACAGACAGCAATGTGTTTTTCTCGTCGAGACACGTCTTCCCATATGCAACATGCCCCACTTGGGTCACCACTTGACCCGAGGTCAAATTTTTAAGTTACTTAACAAGGGGACCACGTATATCATTCGAAGCGCCTGGACGGTATAAACACAATGGCGTAAACAGTTTTCAGTTATCTTTATTAAATAAAAAGGTAATAGCGAAAAACGATTTGGGAAAAAAAAATTGACCTCTGGAGTCTCAAATATTGACCCGAGATCAAATTTGACGACACCTTGTCGATTGCAAATTTCACGGACTGGCGTTTGCTTTTGATGGTTTGTTTCTAACTAGCATAGTTTTCGATATATGGGAATATCTGGAGCGAAATCCTAAAACAGGAACAAACTGGAAATGTGACCTTTGATGACCTCTGGTGACCTCAATTTTGACCAGACCTAAAAAAAAATACTGAAATACTTTCGATAGAACTTGTATCAAGCTATGAAATGCCGTTTCCCGCTTGTCGCTGTGTAGCGTAGTTTTCGAGATATTAAGGGGCGGAAATCAACCCCCTGCAGTTCGTGTTCAGCGCATACCCCCTGCAGTGCGCGGGTTAATTAAAACAGCAACCGATTTTATCAACGCACACAAAGCGATGGGTATTCAAAAACGTCTATTTTCTTGGAATAACAATAGCATTCATAATCGTGCAAAAACACAAATGCGCATATACAAAACGAGTACTTGTCATGCTACCGGCGATCAAAGCACTTCAACAAGCCTTCCTTCGTTTCACTGGCCGCCCATACAGATGCCATGCATGTCCTGCCGTTACTTGGCCAACACGTGGGGCTGCTGGGCCAACCTCGACCTCCACTCAGCATGTGCCCGTCACGTCCAGCCACGTCACACGTCACGTCCAGCCACGCCATACGTCACGTCCCCGTTACAGGTAGGCCTGCCAGCCGCTGAAGAGCCGGCACAGGTTATCGGGGTCGCGCGCCTGCTGGATCAGGTGGAAGAAGTGGCGCAGCACTGGCTTCAAGCGGCGGTACACGTCGGCGAACGCGCGACGCTTGTGATCGGCAGACTTCTTGGCGACGGCATTCATGGCGCGCCGCGCCTCGTTGGGCGCCATGTCCTCGGGTCGGTAGCGCGCGTGGGCGCCGCCGCGTCCGCCGTCGGTCAGGTACTCTGCCAGCGGCTGCGTGTCGACGCACCATTCGATCAGGTCGCAGCGCTGCGACAGCGGCACCACCTTGTAGGTGCGGATGGCGAGCGGCGGCTGGTCGGGCGCGGCGCTATCGGCCAGCAGCAGGTTCAGCACCGAGAACACCTGCTGCATCACGGGGTCCTGCCGCAAGTCGTCACGGCCCTTTAGCAGCTGCGCGGCGGGGCGGCGGCCGGAGGCTGTACCATCGGGCTGTGGGTAGCAGGCGAGAACTTGGCGTCAGTGCAGGCATCGACAGTTCCAGGGCCAGCCAAAGCAGTGAATGGCACAGTACAAGGGTCTGTCAGGCATACGGAATCTGATGCAGTCAGGCAAAAAAAAGATAAAAAATGCAGTCAGGCATCACAGATGATGCATAAATTACGATAAATGGCAGCATGGATGTATAGTTTTTATTTATATATGTACATGTACAATAACTAGTTATAAACGTGATAAAAAATAGATATTAGTTTCCTTTAGCATATCATTTCCCAGCACGTGTTTAGAGTACACTAAAATCCTAACCCACAGTGACCACCGGAGCATTTAGCTTACCTCGGCACTGCTGGCGTCCGATTCGTCACCGCCGGTCGGGCCCGCGGCACCGGCGTGCCAAGGACGATGTCCCGGACAGCAGTGGCGATCGCGGTGCCAGCAGCCCGCGACATGTGGACTCCAGATATGTCGTGGGCTGCCGGCGGCATGACGACAGCGTCGCCGTCGGCGCTGCCGGACCTCCCAAGCAGCGCCTCAGTGACCACGTCGTGCACTGTAAGCACGTGGCCACCAGACTGGCTGGTGGCCTCGGCAAACAGTGCCGACGCGGTCGTGAAGGCGCTGCGGTGGAAGCGCGACATCGTCGACCGCGGCACTGGCGTCATGACGACCACCACGCTGTCCCGAGCCACCACACTCAGCACGGTCAGCAGGCTGGCGATGCCCGCCCGCATGGTCGCCAAGCAATCTGCCAGCCCCGCCGAGTCTCCCTAGACTACCCTGGAGAGGCAATACTCCCCAGAGAGACGAGGAAGGCCGACGGAGCGGGACGGATCAGGGAGGCGGCACGACCGAGGGCGTCCCAGTCCTCGAGCGTGCCGCCCCCCCCCCCCCCCCCCGACCAGAGAGCTGTGCTGCGCCACACAGGCCGGCATCCGCCGCGGCCGGCGACTGCAGCCACTGCAAAATCAGCAAGTGCTGCAGCCAGTACGCCGGCGGCGGCGCCGGCAGGTGCCTGGCACTGATGTGGCTGTCACCTAGACACACCACATCAAGTACCACGCGACGCCTACCGGAGCCAGCCGCTGGCGCCGGGACCCGCCGAGGGACGCCGCGGTGTGGGCCGCGGTGCGGGCCGGAAGGTACGTGGTTAGGCATTTTCTGAAACACAGAAGGGACAATGCTGCAGTACAATAAAAACAAAACACAAAGCACGTAATGAAATAAGTGAACAGGTCAAGTACAAATAAAACACCAGCGATCTTATGACCGGCATAGTCGGCATTAGATGGTTTGGTTGGTTGCAACTGTAGATTGTGCATAAATAGCAATGGCCGATTTGATAAGTCTCAGGAGTTCAAATTCAAACACACCGTGCTATAACGTACATACCTACGCAAGCAGCTCTCAAACGACCGGCTATCAGCTCTCCAACCGACAAGTGGCCGAGTCGACCGCGACCTGACCCCGAGGTCACCACCGGCGGCCGGTGGTGACCCCGAGGTCACCACCGGCGGCCGGAAACGTACGCGATTGGCCGAGCCGGCGCGGGTCACGTGACAAGTCCACGTGAAGTGGCGTCTGCCGGCTCCCGCCACAGCGGTTAGTACAGACTGGGAGTAACTTAAACTAACGCGAGGTAATACTCACCAAGCGAAACATGGGCGGATCCACAGAGGGGGGAACGATGCTCCCCCCCCCCCCCCCACACCTAAAATTGGCACAAATTTGACACATTCCTTGAAATAATATACAATGTATGCAACTTTTACTAAGGCAAGTTTGTTTTATATCAGTTATCGATACACCAGCAATCGAAATCCGATGAGTTTTCAAAATTGTGTGAGACTTTTGTGGATTTGACCCCCCCCCCCCCCCTCCCGCCAGACACGAACTGAACTGAACTGAACATGCTGGATCCGCCCTTGAAGCGAAACAAGCATAAAATAAAACCCAAACAGCAAACGAAACAATCAACCAGCGCCCTGCGTGAGGGTCTTATGAATTTTGTCTCCTCCCGGATTTCTTTGGTAACCAAGATGTGATTTCATTCGCATTTCCACCCCTGGTAACAGAGTGGAAAGTCCCGTTTAAATGTGTTCGTTGGAAGGGTTCGGAGGTGTCAAACTACGAGAAATGCACCATTCCAAAGCTGAGCTCACGCGGAATCCAGAGAAGTTAATTTTTCATAAATCAATTGAGCGTGTTTTTAAAATTGTCATTTTTTCCGAATTCGCACCCCTTTCGTTTGACCAGGGCTATCGCGTATGATATGGCGAAAATGCAGACGAATAACATGTCTACTGATTCGTCATGATCTGCACGACATAGTCTCAGAGTGCAAAGCCATTAGATGGTTTGGTTGGTTGCACGGCTGCATCAAAGCCAAGCGCTCCCGGTGTCGGCACTACCGCACACTCCCGCCCGCGCCTGACGCGCAGAATCGCCCCTGGCGACGCGCGAGCTGAGGTCACATGTGACCTGACGTCACATGGTGTACAGATTCGATGTTGGCCGAGCCGGGCCGGCGCAGCCATTTAAGGGAGTCCCGGTCGAATGTAGTGCATACCTTCAATGTCTGGTCGGGACGGGCAAATGTCGGTCCTGACAACGATCGGGGTTCGCCACAACTGCGTGCTTCGGCTGAGATGCAAGTTTGGTCATAAACTGCGTATAGTTTTGACTTGCAAAGATGTTGCCTTATATCGCACCACAGAGCTTCTAAATATCTATAAAATACCCCGATGACAAATGAACACTAAGTCAGTGTGTCCCGCAAGTAAGCAGCCAGTTCAGTGGCACCGGGAGGCGCCGACAAGTTGTGATATTCACGTCATATTATTATATTTAGAATTGCAGACTATTGCAGATTGTATAGACAATCTGCAATAGTCTGCAATAACATTCATATACGATAGTGTAACCCTACATCCCCACTAACATGCCAAATTTCGGGTTTGTGACTGCAAAGTGCGAAGAGTTATCAAGCATCAAGTAATATCCGAACGGATAGACGAACAGGTAGCTGCCACTTCTCATCAGTGGTATGAAATAGCTCTCTATGTAACCAATAACTATCATATGTAACATGAGAAGCGATTCTGACAGGTTGTGCCAAATTCCGCGCCGTATATATATAGAAGATGCTTCCTGACCTATTGGCTACAAAGTGCAGTATTAAGCTGATAAGAACAGATTTTTATTTAAAAAAAGTACATGTTTCAAAAACAACAGCCTGAAAGCAAAAAGGGTCAAAACATAATTATAGTCGAAAAGCGATTGGCCGCGCAGGGCCAGTATGGGGCCCACTATGTGGGCCATCCATGCAGATGGGGGTTGCTGCCACAAGCTGGGCAGACCCCTGTGGCGTCGCGCACTCCCGGAGCACACATATACCCGAGTAGCGTAATTGTGTGGACATGAGAGTTCTTCCGCACAACATGGACACGCATAAACGAGTATCCACCATCGGCACCAAGAACTTTAGGAAAGTGACGACTAGTGTAAACGATCATGACGTGATGACAATTCGAATGATCCTCAGCTAAGAAGGATATCTCTAAAGACATAAGAGTAAGTATTAAGTAATTTCATGGACCCAAGTTGAGAACTCTCCGTAATTGTGAGACAAGTGGGCGGAGCCAAGGTAAAAGTGGGCGGAGCCAAACAATGTCCATGAAATCGTGTGGAATGACACAATTCTGTCATTCGCGGGTTGCGTGGACATTACAACCACGAACGTGATCATTTGCCCTATGCACCAATTTGTATTAATATTTGATAGCTTATCGTTGAAATCATCGGCCTTTGGGGGGGGGGGGGGTGAGCAGCGCCAACCACTAAATACGCACCCGATCAGCCAATCAGTATTAATTACGCAAGTCTAGTGCTACGAAGTGAAAATAAGATGGTAAGGTAAGGGGAGTTTGTGGTAGGGGGGGGGGGCGTCCCCCTGGCTAACTTCCACACTAACGTTCCGATGGAGACGCGTAAGGCGGTGTTCGAAAGGTCTCAACAAGATGAATCTACGGAATGCTTGCACTTTTGTCTTCAAGGTCACAGGTCAGGTCAAGGTCAGGTCAAAGGTCAAAATCGAGCGTTTTCGCATGTTATGCTCTCGAGACCACACAATGGACAGCTCTGGGCCCAAACTCAGCCAAAATACTCCCAAGTGTGGCATGATAGTACTATGTGAGTACACGTTTGATACTAAACAAGGATCAAGGTCAAGGTCATGTAACAGAGGTCAACCATGACAACATGAGATAGTCATGCAGGACATGTTTTAAGCCTACTTTTGAATCTAAATGCTATGTAAATGCTTAATTCCATGTATTTGAGCTATTTTAGGGACACATTGAAGGTTTCAGGTCAAGATCAGGCCAGGGAAGGTAACCAAAATCGAAACATAGTCTTGCGACACATGTTTATGGTGTGGTGTTACCTCATAATCACAGTGAAGTGTTTATTTCCATGTATTTTTTCCTTTGAGGTCAACATCAGGTCAAGGTCAGATGGTCACCAAAAGTCGCACAGTGATTGTGACCTTTGATGGGTCATAGCTTCCACGAATATAAATATATCGACTCAATATGGTATGTATATACTAGTGGTCGAATCGGTACAATCATTTTCGGAATTCCGAATTTGTTCGAAGACCGATTCGGTTTTGGGACGGACATAAGCATATTTCTTTGGACATTTTCGGACATCCAATGCCCAAGGATGGCTTGTCCCGAAAATCACTTGTTACTTTTTTATTAAAAAAAGAAAGTGTGCCACAAGTAATTCATTTCCATATCAAACACTTTTTCTGCTTTCGGACAAATTTCGGACAAACAATGATTTTCGGACAGTTTCGGACGGAAAGCAGACAATGGACATCGGTCGGACATTGGACAAATATTTTCTGAAACTGGCACCACTAGTATATACATCGCATGGGTCTCTCTCGCCTATTTTCTGATTTAATGTTAAAAATGTCGATTTTGTAGAACATTTCCCAAAAACATTTTTGTTTTTAATTTCGGGGTCGAAAAATACAAAAAAACAATGCAAATCCGAGATAGCCATCTTGTAGAGCTAGACATGGGCGTCATATAGTCAGAGTAGCTGTGGCGCCCTAAGGCCCAAGTCACAACCATTGTAGAGCTCGTCATTCCGCGTCTTTTGACACTTTTTATTTGCATTTTGCTTCAAAACAGGAATTTTACTTTTTCGAATATTTCACAGTTTTCGGCCGAAACTTGCGTGTAGTTTCGTCACTAATACCTCATTTTCTCAAACAGTTCTGAGTCGATTTGCTTTTTTCTCATACATATGTAACATTTATGTGGGATGAGGTATGCAAAGTTTCATGTCGATATCTTCTTTGTTTTTAAGTTATTAAGAAAGTTCGCCTGGGGGAACTCTCCCCCCCCCCCCCCAGCCAATGGCGGGTTGAATTATAAATTTCGGTGTAATTTTAATTTCAGAAGAAAATCGCCTTAACCCTCGCCCGGGTAGGGGAGGGGTAGATACCCCCTTCCCTAGTTTTTTGTTTGTTTCAGGAATAACTCGCGTATTTTTTAACCGATTGCGATGAAACTTTCAGTATCGTACTTTTTTTACTATCGTACTAACGGGGGGGCTGACAGGCCCCCTGTTAACTTCCAAACCAAGCAACTTAGAGCAATGCGGTAAGAACCAGCATGTTGCCTGTCATGAGAGGAATCGAACAGTATGCAATTTTGAGGTTTCAGATGAACAGATGACCTTCCAGGTCAAGTGAATGACCTCGGATTAACCACGTCCAGAACAACGATTTTGCTATTCAGAAAACCTCAAAATTAGAAATTGATAAATGTAAATAAAAAGGCATGTTCCTAGACCAGTTTTGGCTCAGAGATACAGAAAAGGTAATTATTTGTTCGTATCTTGTCAAAAAAGTCAAAAAAGTTTTATTTTAAATGACGTCATCAGTTTCTTACACTTAGGGAGCCATCACTCAGTCAGAAATGAAGATATTGCTTTGAAATTTGGTATGAGTATTGTCGATACTCAGTTCCCTCACATATATTCCGTTTTTTCTAAAATCTTTGAAAATTTTGATTTTGTGGGGATTTTTCCAAAAAAATCACTTTTATTTTAGGGGTCAAAAACCCAAAATTTTGCAAATCTGAGACTGCCATTTGAAAGGGAATGAAATTGTGTATCTTTGGTGAATTGCGTTTGCAATTTGCTTTAAAACTATTTTCTACAATTTTTCAAATATTTATATTTTTTACCAACATGACGTCATCAAAACGTCATTATTTCCCAAATTTCTCAACCAATTTCAAATAACAGCCTACAAATATCAACCATTTTTACAGCCTACGTATAATTGCTGTAAACTCAGCTACCGAAAATTTCAGCAAGATACAACGCATGTGTAAAAAGTTATTCAAGAAAAACCTCAGGGGGGGCTGTCAGCCCCCCCCCCCCGTAGGACGAGGGTTAATCCACCGCAGTGCTGTAACGTACATTCAGCACATCAACGCTGTTCAATCAATGCAAAGCTCAACGCTGCCCCCCGAGGAAATAAATCAAATACAACAAAATGTATTGAAAATGTGAAAGGTTCCGACACAAACACATTTCCATTCGAAACGACCCAGGTACCACAAATACGTCACGCGCCGCCGCCGCCGCCGCCGCCGTCCCCGTTACTCCAGGTACTGGATGAGATCTGCAATGACACAATTACATATTTGTCAGCAAAACATCAAGTTAGGTAATCATCGTTGTAAATAGAACTAGGTTACATTTGTGTATTTCAAATCCTGCAAATTTCATTAGAATGGTAAATGTACTGTAAGACAGGGTGGTCGATACTGTTATATAAGGTAATTGATTGTTAAGGATCTCACGCGAGCGGATTGTTTCGAAAATATCGTTGGATCAGACTAATGGAAGCATGGATTAAATATTAACACGCGCAGTGGATAAGGGTGTGGGTGTGTGGGGGGGGGGGGGTCAACCACCCCTCTTGAGAGTGGGGATCGTGGAGACCGTCCCCCCCCCCCCCCCCCCCCCCGTCCTCCCGTCAGCGACGCCCCTGCATGTTACGGCTGAAATTGCCTTCGTTTTCCTTTCGGAGCAGCGGTGTGTCGAAGGGAAAACGAAGTAAATTTAATCCGTAACTGACTGAGCCCATTTCCACGTCGCAGGGGTGTAGGGTGATATTCAGTTGGTGGGAATTCAATGTAAATGACTGATAGAAAATGAATTAAATAAAATGACTTATACTACCGACACAGAGGCCCAGCGGGGCGCAAGTTAAAGCTCCACGCACCTGTTAGTGCCCTGAGACGTTGTGGGTTCGGATATTCGTCTTCTCTAGAAGGCACGCCACCTGATGACGGGCGCCATGATGGGTCGCCCCCACTAGAGTTAGACGAAGCATAGCTGAAAAGATATAAAGCTCCGTTACGGTACTTACACCCTCGCCAGTGCAGTCTACGTACATACCGTGCAGGTCCTGGCGCGTTTCGCCCCTAATTGAGCTAGAGTAAAACAAGAAAACTGAGCGTGTTGCTTATTATTCGAGAAAATCGTCGATATCTGATTTTAATATTCTGGGCCATTTCATTACCTTTGAGGTAACCAAATGACCTTGATATCAGGTAAATTGTGTATGTACAAATTAAATGACTTATAATCAAATTAGAATGACGATTTATCCCCCGCCGATATCTGTGTTTGCAACTGAGTAACGTGTTGAAACAATTTTGTTAACCGACCTTGAGTTAAATGGGAATTCAATCAACATATGGTGATTATCGATCTGATAAACCACGGCTGAGAAGTCCTGTGGTTTTTTATGTAGCATGGCGGTGCGGGATAAAATAATTACACAACTCAAGAGTATAAAAATGTTTTAATCGACACGCTTAACAGCATATCGATAAACTGATCGATCAATCGATTAACTGCATATTTATACTCGCTCGTGGTATATTATATATTAAACTTCAGCACATTCCTTCTTGTTATTAGAATGCATTTATAGCAATTGTAGGTCCCTAACTTCAGGCAAAAGGTCGTCTGAGGTCAATGACCTCGGTTAATATGTAAGAGACCATGACCTCATTATAACATATAGTTGGGCAAAATAATTGTGAAATTTGTAAATAGTGTCTCAAAATGCCCTTAAAGACACTGGAGGTCAGAAAAGGTCACCAGGCCTCGGTTGGCATCTGTAACGTCACGATCTCATCGGCAACCTAAATATCACCAATTGACACCTGTGTATATGCTCCTGTCCAACACAACTGTTAAAGGGAATGTTTTACCTTTGTATTAGTTTTAAACTGAGATAGTCATTACCTTGAGCCGTTATTGAAAGGTATAAATTACTAAGGTAATTTTTCCCAAAACTTATCCATTTTTAAGCAATTTAATTTACCATTTGCAAAATGACTCTAGGCTGGTACAGCCGCTGATTGGCTGACAGACACTTTTTCAGCCAATCCCACTTTGTCAGCCAATCAGCGGCGGTATATAGCTCAATAATGACGTCATTCGCCCAAATCTAAAAACTTAATTTGTATAAAGTTAAGTGACTTTTCGAGTGAAAAAATATCACCATCGTTTTCAGCAGCACTTATTTCATATTTTCTACTACAACCAGCGTGTATTTGACAACTTTCAGAAAGGTGAAACATTCCTTTTAAGTGTTTAAGTTACAAGCGTCCATATGCTGGGGGACGCAAAATGCGCTTGACATGACCTTGAGAAGCAGGTGATAGGTCACGGGTGAGGCAAGGGCCAATGAGTACACTTCAAAACTTCAGAGTGGGTGGCAAATTGTTGAAAAGTATGGCACGGAAAGTTTCGTTGCAATGGGATGACAATATCTAGTTATTCGCAACAACAAAAAATAACTAGGGAGTTGCAATCTCCCCGCACTGGCGATGGATAACCAACATAGGCAACGAACTATACGGATACAAACTTGGTGGCGAATTTTCGAACTATTTTTCTCGTCGGCTCACAACCGAGTCAAAACGTGGACATTTGGGGCCGTTCGCGTCAAGTCCACGCAATTACGTCTGATGTTGCTGATGATGGGTGTCCACGATATTCAACCTGTGGCATGAAATAAAACCATGGACACGACATGTCCATGGTTTCGCCGATGTCCACGAATTTCCCGAAAGAACTGTTAATATGTCCATGGATTTACGATCTAACCAGCAGATGGAAGCGGAACGGAGAGAAAACGTCCAATTTATATTGTAGTGATTAACCCAATAGTGTCCAGGAAGCTTTGATAATAGCAACACCATTGTATTGCATTGAATCGTATTGCACTATATTGCATTGTATTGAAATTGGATGTATTGCATTTACAATGAAGGTATTCTCAAGTGCATAAAATATGCTGTAAAGAAATGCAAAAAAAAAAAATCCAACACTATTTTAGGCACGACTAAGATTGTCATCTTCAAAATCGAGAATGGCAGCTCTTGAATATATAGTGCTGGTTTGAGGAGGCTACTTGATGTAAGCTACATATAGTTATTCATAATTCTGCCTATTGTATTTATTCATAATTCTGTATTGTTATTCATACTTATTGTTATTCTGCCTTGTTTTTCATACATTTTACCCCCCCCCCCCACACACACACACACAAAAACACCAAGAGCTTTCAGGTTACAGATGAAGGGTGATGAGGTTCGTCTGATGGGGGTGATCTGATGAAATGAGGGGTGAGGAGGAGCAAGGGCGTAGGGAATATTTTGCCCAGGGGGGGGGGGGCAAATGGGATCAGACCTCGTAGCCAAGGGGCCCACATCATTAAAACAGTACAGTACGTTGTATGATGTAAAACAACGACAAATAAGTTTTCGACAACGAAAAACAAGTTTATTTTTTTCATTTTTGGCAGTGAAAAACACAAAATATCGAAAATCCGAGATAGTAATTTTTTTATATTTTGTCATTTCCTTTTGTTCACCATTTTGTATTTGCAATTTTTGTCAAAACTCGAATTTTTATGATTTTGCAAGCATGTATTGTTTTTCCACCAAAAATTACATGACATGACGTGATTAAAACGTCATTATCTCCCAAAGCAATCCACCATTCTCATTGAAATGTAGTGATAAGACGTAGAATCGATGCAGCATAAGGTACTGAAGGATTGACATTGATATCTAACATTGTTTTCAAGTTATTGAGAAAATCCGGGAAGGGGGGGAGGCAGATTTTACCACCTCCAGCGGGGCGCGGGTTACTGCAAATATTATCCTGAATCTTCTTCAATTCGAATTCAGGAAACAACACAGTACGTACATGCCGATTGTTCAAATGTACGATGAAGTTTACAAAATCTCTACAAAATAACGAAACAACATGCTCCACCTTGATTTACAGAAAGCTTTGGATACAGTTTGCTTGGCAATTATCTTGAAAAAAATACACCGCATTGTGATACGAGAAGTTTCTACAACACGATATCGTCATATATTAATAAGAGGCATAAAATGGCAATAATATATATATATATATATATATATATATATATATATATATATATATATATATATATATATATATATATATATATATATATATATATATATATATATATATATATATATATATATATATATATATATATATATATATATATATATATATATATATATATATATATATATATATATATATATATATATATATATATATATATATATATATATATATATATATATATATATATATATATATATATATATATATATATATATATATATATATATATATATATATATATATATATATATATATATATATATATTCTTCTTCTATGCCGCCACCCATTAACAGGTGATCAGGAGTGCCCCCGCCCTCGATCCCATCGACGCACATCACCTTACTTTAACACCAGAGAACAAAAGAGAAAATGTCGCGGCACTCCCAGCTAGGAAATGGAAGAAGAAATAAAAAAATCAAATGAAGAGAGGAAGGCTAAGTGGTCAGTGGTAATGTGGTTAAAAATAAGAAGGCAGAAAGTGGTCGTTGCTGAAATCAACAAGTGACTGCCCCCCCCCCCCCCCCCCCCCAACTACGCCCCTGGGAATCATACATTCTGACATTCGCACATACGTAACCGAGTTAGTAAGGATTGTAAGTGTGTGCCCCACTGCCTGCTGCCCCCATCACGTTGCCATCAAGAAAGGTTTGCCAGACAGTGAGGCAGGATACAATTTCATTCATACAAAGGTTGGGGAAGGCAGATCCTGGTCTAGGCAAGCAGAAGGTCTATGCTGGAACCCGGTGAGCCCCCCAGCTAAGCAAAGCTTGTTGCTGTTCGATCTCACCCAGGTTCCAGCGTCGGTTAGTCGGGGTGGCTTTCGCGCATGATATAATTAATTGATCTATAAGTTGAAACATGATCTAATTAATTCATATTTCAAGAAAGCAGAAAAGAAATAGAGGTACTATATTGCTCAACACCAATATAAATCTCTATCTCTGATTTACTATGTTTTATTTCAAATTATGCACGTTTATGCATGCTTATGTTGTTTGTTTATATACTGTTACTTAGTTCTGCAAATTTGTATTATTGTTTATTTATAATGTTACATACATTACATACTGCATAACTTCATTCTTTTGCGGTTGCATCTAAGAAACAAATGATGAAGATTGGAGTCCCACAGGGTTCAATTTTAGGTCTTCTTTTACTTATTCTCTATATTAAGACATCAGCAATACAACAGAAATTGGTACATTTTACTTATTTGCTGATGATATACGGCAATTTATATTCAAGCTAGAAATGTTGAAGAGCTGCAAATAAAGATCAAATAATTAATTCCAAAAATAACGAGTTGTTCCATGTAAATATATTATCACTAATGCATCAAAGACAAATTACCAAATCTATTCAACATCAGTGACGTGACAAGATCTTGACATAGTATTAAATGATACACCAATCACGAGAAACCCATGCATTAAATACTTAGGAGTTCTTTTGATGAAAATCGTAAATGGAATAGTCATATATATATATAGTGCAATATGTGTGATAAGCCGTAATATATAGGAGTTATCGGAATATCCAAGCTTTATTTATCCTCATATCAACTTCTATTGCAGTGCAATGCATTAATTCCGCCCATCTAAATTATTGTGCAGTGATCTGGATTCTGGGGTGGGAATTATGACACTAACATTAACAAGCCTTTGATAGTGCGGAAACGAGCGATTTGTCCGCCCCTGTAGCTCAGTGGGAGAGCCTTCTGACCCTTCCTGGTAGTGGTAGCCCGAGTCAAGGTCAAAGCCTACATTACCAAAGCCTTGTACTCCTCTCAGACATTTCCTCTAGCATACACTGAAAAACAATGAGAACTTGCACTGGTCTTCCTTCGAGAGCCTCACCGGCGCTCGACCGGCAGACCACCTCTACCACCACAGGACCCTCTAACGGCCAGCAGAGAGTCCTCTACAGATCGGCAGGGTCCTCTAACCCGGCAGTCACTGGGGTATATTCTGTAACACGACTCACGGGGGGGGCTTTTTTTTAGCCCCCCTGGTATCTTCAGAACCAATGATCGCAGCGGGACGCGCAAGGCGGCATTCGAAAGCGCTCAATGAGAGAAGCCTAACGCAAACTTAAAAATGTCAAATTAAGGTCACATGTCAGGTCACGGTCAAGTCAAACGTCAAAATCGAGGTATTTGAGTTTATGGACAATACTTGCCATCCATGGCCTTCGATTACGCCTATAATCACCCAAAGTGATGTCAAAGGTATGATACATATCCCACATGAGCTAAAGTGAGATTGTTGGAAAAGAGCAAGGTCAAGGTCAGGTCACAAAAGGTTACTACACTCAAAATATCAACGAAAGTCATGCAGCACATGGTTTATGGATGCTTTTACGCGTAGAATTCGATAGTAGAAGTCATTTTACCACCTGACTTCATTTACGTGAAGTTAGTGTCAAGTTCAGGTCAAGTTCAGGCCACTGAAGGTCAAAATTTGAAATTGATAAATCGAAATAAAAAAAGGCATGTTTCTATATCAGATTTATCTAAAGAAAACAGTGCTGGCATTTATTTGTCTGTATCCGGTCAATAAAATCCAAAAAACGCAATTTCAAAATCTGACGTCATGATTTACCCATACTTTATATGTCATGAAAGTAAAAAAAGATGATTTAATTTTGAAATTTGGTGTGGTAGTTGCCCATGTGTTGTTATCTGATATATATTCCGTTTTTTCAATATCTTTCAAATATTTGATTTTGTGAGCATTTTTTCAAAAAAAAGTTTTTTTTCTCAAATTTTGGGTCAAAACCCAAATGTTTCGAAATTTCGAGATAGCCGGTTTGTAGCCCTTGCAATGTTCTACCTTTTAGCGTTTTTCGATTGCATTTTGCTTCATATGCGGCATTTGTAGGGCCTGGCAAAATTTAGCCGATTTTGGTGTCAAAATCGTGTTTAGTGACGTCACTAAATTCACTATATCTCAAATAAATTCTGACGAAATTTTTTAATTTTTTCTTATAATGTGTAAAATGATGCCCGGATAGGTACTGCAAGTTTGGCGTCGATATCTGCATTAGTTATTGAGATATGCCTAATATTCCTAAGGGGGGGGGGGGCTAACAAAAAGCCCCCCCAGTGACTCGCGGGCTAAAGGCCGGAAGAGGGCCCTCTACAATCACTCTACAGATTGGCTGGGACACTCCGCAGATCGACAGGGCCCCTACAGACTGAGAGAGGGCCGTCTACAGGTCGGCAGGATCCTCTAAATGCCGATAGAGGCTGTCTGCAGATTGACAAGGCGATCTCCAGATCGGCAGGGCCCTCTAAAGGCTGGCAGGGCCCTCTAAAGGCCGGCAGAAGGCCCTTATAGATTGGCTGGGGCACTCTGCAGAACGTTAGGGCCCCTAAAGGCTGGGAAAGGGCCCTCTACAGGTCTGCATGACCCTCTAAATGCCGACAGGGGGCCCTCTGCAGATTGGCAGGCCCTCTACATGCTAGAAAGGCCCTCTAAAGGCGGGTAGAGGGCCCCCTATAGATCGGCAGGGCCCTCTAAAGGCCAGCAAAGGGCCTCTACAGATTGGTTGGGACACTGCAGATTGACAGGGCTTATAAAAGCTGGAAGAGGGCCCTCTACAGGTCGGCAGGGCCCTCTAAATGCCGACAGAGGCACTCTACAGATTGGCAGGGCGATCTACAGATCGGCAGGACCCTCTAAAGACCGGCAGAGGGTCATCTCCAGATCGGCAGGGACCATCTACAGATTGGCAGGGCCCTATAAAGGCCGGCAGAGGGCCCTCTACAACCGGAGGGGCCATCTAAATGCCGACAGGGGGCCTTCTGCAGATCGGCAGGCCCTTTAAAATATGGTAGAGGGCCCTATCCACACTGGCTGGGGCCCCTTTCTACGTATTTACATATACATGCTTTTAACCCGCGCGGTGCTGGGGGGGGGGTAAATTTTACCCCCCCCCCCCCCCCCTCCCGGATTTTCTCAATAACTTGAAAACTATGAAAGATATCACAGTGAAACTTATGGTACCTTTGCATCAATTCTAAGTCTTCTGCCAATTTTTTTTTTTAATTCGTGAAAATTTTGAGGAGATAATGACGTTTTAGTGACGTCATGTCATGTCATTTTTGGTGAAAAAACGTTAAATGTTTGAAAAAATCGTAGAGCATAGCATCTTATTGCAACTCGCAAATAAAAGACGTCAAAAGACAGAGAATAACATTGTCTTTAAAATGGCTATCTCGGAGTTTCAACATTTTGG
The DNA here is from genome assembly GCA_036785665.1 of Chirona hameri. Lineage (NCBI taxonomy): Eukaryota > Metazoa > Arthropoda > Thecostraca > Balanomorpha > Balanidae > Chirona > Chirona hameri. Next base: position 26,157 of record JAXIVJ010004656.1, on the reverse strand, counting down.
GTTTTTGACCCCCAAAAATGCAAAAAACAGATTTTTTGGAAGAATTTCCACAAAAGTTTTTTAAAAAACGATTTTCAAAAAACCGGCAGAAGTAATAGAGAACCGAGTATGAACGATGCTGAAACCAAGTTTCAAAGCAATGTCTTTATTTTTGACTGACTTATAGCTCTCGAAGTATAAGTAACTCAGGACGTCATTTTTTTTATTTGCGTTTTTTGGCTTTTACTGACCAGATACAGACAAATACATGCCACCACTGTATTTCTAAGACAACACTAGTCTAGAAACATGCAATGTTTATCTAGATTAATTAATTTAAAATATTGTCCTTATTATGACCTGACCTTGACCTGAGGACTATTATATGGGGTCAGGCTGTAAAAATGGCTGCTTCTATCGAATTATACGTGTAAAATAACCCATACAACATGTGTCGCATGGCTTTCGTAGACCAGTGACCTTTTGTGACCTGATCTTGACCTTGACCTTTGCTTACAATTTCACTTTTACTTATGCAGGAGATGCATTATACAGTTGGGAGCACTTTGTGAGATAACAGTTGCAATATAAGGCTTTGGATGAAAAGTATAGCCCAAAAACCCAAATACTTAAATTTTGGCACTTGACCTGACCGTGACCTGACATGTGACCTTATTTTAAGAATTTCGGGTACGCGTTAGATTCTGCTCACTGAGAGCTTTCGATCGCCGCCTTACGCGTCTCGCTGCGGTTATTGGTTCGGAAGATACGAGGGGGGTAAACTTTTTCCCCAGCACCGGGCGTTCGGATGGAGACCCCAGCGCCGCGCGGGTTAACAGACAGGCAAGTGCTGTTATTTATTCGTGTTACGATTTTTTCATCGGTTCGTGGGCGTTATTTTATGCGACGTAAGGCGTTTTGCGGGCGCCTGACACCATCAAAATCACTTGGGCCTTCGGCCCCAGGGGCCCTCGCTCGGTCACCAGAGGGGCCCCTGGCCTCCAGGGGGGGGGGGGGGGCATGGCCCCTTGTCCCCCCTTTCCTACGCCCGTGCCTATTATAACATGCAAATCCACATTAAAAATGCTGCAAAGGCTTAACCCTCGCCCTACGGGAGCTTTTTTCACCTTCGCCCTACGGGAGGGGGGGGGGGGCCTGACAGCCCCCTGTTAACTTTCAAACCAAGCAACTTAGAGCAATGCGGTACGAACCAGCATATGTCCTGTCATGAGAGGAATCTAACTGTATGTGATTTTTTGGTTTCAGGTCAACGGGTGACCCTCCAGGTCAAGTGAATGACCTCGGATTTACCAAGTCCAGAACAGCGATTTTGCTCTTCAGAAAACCTCAAAATTAGAAAATGATAAATGTAAATAAAAAGGCATGTTCCTAGACCAGTATTGGCTCAGAAATACAGAAAAGGTAATTATTTGTTCGGATCTTGTCAAAAAATTAAAAAAAGTTATTAAAAAAAATGACGTCATCAGTTTCTTACACTTAGGGAGCCATTACTCAGTCAAAAACGAAGATATTGCTTTCAAATTTGGTATGGGTATTTCCCATACTCAGTTCTCCAACATATATTCCAGTTTTTCCAACATCTTGGAAAATTTTGATTTTGTGAGGATTTTCCCCAAAAATTAGTTTTTTATTTTAGGGATCAAAAATCCAAAATTTTGAAAATCCCAGATTGTCATTTTAAAGAGAATGCCATTTTATATCTTTGGTGAATTGTGTTTGTAATTTTCTTTAAAACCCTGTTTTCTACGATTTGTCAAGTATTTTTTGTTTTTTTACCAACATGACGTCATCAAAACATGATTATTTACCAAAATTCTGAACTAATTTCAAATTAATTTTCACAGAATACGTATAATTGTTGTAAACTCAACTCCCTAAACTTTCAGCAAGATGCGCCTCATGTGTAAAAGTTATTCAAGAAAAACCTCAGGGTCAGGCCCCCCGTAGGGCGAGGGTTAAATACACGCATAACAAATTGGTGTACATTTTTTCGTCATTTCAGCCGACCCCCCCCCCCCCCCCCCCCCCCCCCACTCAAAAATTATCGGCGACGCCCCTGGGTACAGCTGACAATTGACATAGTTTTGCTCAGTATAAGGCAATGTCGGAACAACACAAACTGCAAGCTGACATCTTTCCTTTTTCGATATACCAAAAGGTTGAAAACCTTTAAAAAAAACATTATAAATCGTGTGGTTGCAAAATAAAGAGGCCCAAATCCGGGAACAAATTCGAAATTGGGGGTAGGTAAGGTCCGCTAAAAAACGCCCCCCCCCCCCCCCCCCCCAACAAAAAAAAACGGCCGGCTAGATCCGCCTTTGTAATAAGACATAAAAGAAAAGTGCAACAAAGAGCCTCTTGGGCCCATCCGAGGTTGCACCCCACCCCACCCACACACCCCCCCCCCCCCTCCTCCACCAGTCTCGCCCCTTCAAATCACCTTACTCTACCTGCATTAAAGAAGGCTAATCCCACGAGTATTTATGAACTAATCCCTTCTCTGTAAAGTATTTATCTAATCTAATTTTGAAGGAAGCAAGTGTCACTGCATCAGCGACATCCCCTGGTAGCATATTCCAATGTCCTACAACCCTTCTACTGAAAAATGACTGTCGTAGCCTAGTCCTACTTTGTTTCATAATGAGTTTATGCTGATGACCTCTACCTCGATTTTCCCTATTGAACTCAAACATACCCTTTAAATATCCAGAATGCTGACTATTTACAAATTTGAAGACTTCAATTAGATCTCCTCTTAGCCTTCTATATCTAAGTGAAAACATACCCAATTTCTTTAATCTATCTTCATAAGGTAAACTACCAAGACAATTAACCATTTTTGTTGCTCTTTTTTGAACTCTTTCTAACAACCAGCAATCTTTCTCATATGTTGGAGACCAGGCTTGTACACAATACTCCAAATGTGGTCTAACGTATGCACAATACAGTTTTGTTATTACCTTTTCACTCTTGTGGGAAACATTTCTGTTAATGGCCCCTAGCATTCTAAGTGCCTTTTTCCTAGCTTCTACAACCTGGTCTGACGCTGATAGTCTATTGTTTACCACGACACCTAAATCTCTTTCCTTCTCAATCTGCTCCATTTTCTGCCCACCCATTTCATACCTATGTTTACTGCTAACCCGTCCAGCGTGCATAATCTTACATTTACTCAAATTGAATTTCATCTGCCATGCTTCAGACCACTCAACTAGCTTGTCCAGATCTGATTGAAAAACATCCTGATCATGTTTTCCTCTAATAATCCTGACAACTTTTAGATCGTCTGCAAATTTCAAGACTTTGCTGTCTATACTGTTCTCAATTGCATTCACAAATATTATAAAAAGCAATGGGCCCAGGACTGAGCCCTGTGGAACCCCACTGAGAACCTCCTTCCATTGTGATTGGCACCCATTCAATATAACCCTTTGCTGGCGTCCTGAAAGCCACGTTTCTATCCAATCCAGAATCTTGCCCCTGATCCCATGAATTTTAAGTTGCAACCCCAGTCTTGTATGGGGGACTTTGTCAAATGCTTTACTGAAATCAAGAAAAGCTACATCTAGCTGTTTACCCTGATCAAAGCTATCTGTTGCAACATCCAAAAACTCCAGAAGATTAGTTAAACAAGAACGGCCCTTCCTAAAGCCATGCTGTGTATCCTTGATGAGTTCATTTTGCTCCAAGAATTCAACAATCTTATCTTTGATGATTGATTCAAGCACCTTGCAGACTAATGAGGTCAGACTAACTGGTCTATAGTTTTCCTCTTTACTTCTATCTCCCTTTTTATGAATAGGAACAACATTTGCTCTTTTCCAATCAAGTGGAATTTTACTATCTGCAAGTGATTTAGACAATATTATGGCTAATGGAACCGACAACTCCCTTTCAGATTCTCTTAAAAGTCTAGCATGGATTTCATCAGGTCCTTCTGCCTTGTTAGGCCTTACTTTCTTTAGATATTCTAGAACAAGTTCACTACTTATGCCACCTAGCTCTCCTATAGTCTCCTCTGTCTCTAGCTCAGGCTGAAGTGCTGCAATACTACTCTGGTCCTCGATAGTAAAGACAGATTGAAACTGATCATTAAGCACTTCAACCATTTCACTGTCCTTGCTAACTAACACATCATCTACCTTAAATGGACCTATATTTTTGGAAACTGTACTTAACTTATAAAAACTGAAGAACTTCTTACTATCTGCATTACAATGTCTAGCTAAATCAAGTTCCTTTGCCCTTTTAGCTGCTCTGACCTTTATCTTAACTGAATTTCTTGCATTTTGGTAGGCCTTCTGATTTATATCTAGTGAAGATCCCTTCAAAATGCCAAATGCACTTCTTTTAGCTTGTATAGCACTCCTTACTTCTGGGGTAAGCCAAACTGGATTGCCCTTGGTTCTGTTACGTTTGTGCCTGAGGGGTATATGCCGATTTTGAATTTGGCTTAATTTAGCTTTGAAAACATTCCAGGCCTCACATGCATCTAAACCTGCCAACTCAACGTTCCATTTTATCTGTGCGAGGTCATTTCTAATACCATCAAAATCAGCCCGGCTGAAGTTTGGAACCATAATAAGGTTATCTTTGGGCCTCATTTCTGATGAGATATTGAATTTAACCATATTGTGATCACTGGTTCCTAGACCTGCACAAATACTTATGTCACTAACTAGATCACTGTTGTCTGAGAATACAAGGTCTAGAATGGAGCAATGTCTGGTTGGCTCTGTTACAAACTGATGCATGAAAAGCTCCTCTTCAAAGATTTGCCTATACAACCTACACTCATTTGTTTCCTCTGCTATACTTTCGTATCCTCTTAAGTTAAAATCTCCCATAATAAGACACTGAGCCCGAAAGTTCCTACGTATTTCCTCACAAATATCTTGGTCTGTTTCAGCTTGGGAGTTCCTTGGAAGATTCCCTGGTCTGTAAAATGCACCTATCCTCAACCTTCCTCTGTTTCCTGTACCAATTTTAATGTCAAGCCAGATTGATTCTACTTCTTTTACTTTACTAGAATCATCAACTCTAGTAGTGCAGTACAAGCTATTTACATATACAAACACTCCGACTCCCTGCCGTGATTCTCTGCAGTATGAGAACATGTTATACCCTTGTAACTCGAAATCCTGTAGCCTATCCCTATTATACCCCTCACTAACCCATGTCTCGGTTACACAAATGATATCAGGCTTTTCAAGGGCAACATAACACTCAAACTCATCAAATTTAGACTTAATACTTTGGGCATTCAGCAACACACATGTGATCTTATACTTTGAGCTGACTCTACTAATTCTGAGGGAATTATGATCTACTGTCCTATTCTGACATGAACTTCTACCAATGCTTACTTCCTGATGCCCTAGTACTAGCGTCCCTGAACCCCCCCTCCTACCTAGTTTCCCTGAATGACACTTCTGTAGGCATCTCCCAAAGCCCTTGCCCCCTCATCCGATAAGTGAAGCCCATCCTTCATATAGTACCTATGCCACTCATAGAACTGATCCCATAAGTCTACATAACTAAGCCCCATAGCTGAACATAAGTTCTGAACTGAGCTGTTCACAGACAGAGCTCTCGAGTACCACTCCTCACTGGCTCCACAGCGAGGGAGGATGCCAGTCACAATGACTGGTTTCCTGGACTCCTTCAACCTCTGCAGCAGGCTCCGGTACTCCGCTACTATTCTCACACTCTGCCTAGGTCCTATGTTGTTCACCCCCACCTGTATTATAACTGTCTCCGGGCTACTCCTACCAAGTTCTGCCTCAATGACAGGGCCCATATCAACTACTTTTGCCCCCGGTTTGACTATACATTTGTCCCTCTTCCCACAGAATGTTCGCCTTAAGGGCCTTACCCTTGAGTCCCCAACCACTAAATGCTGAATCTGTTCCCTGTCACTTTCAGCTGCTGACTCTAACGCACTGAACCTATTTGCTATTGTAACCTGCTGATGTTCCCTGGGGCTGTACTGCCTGACTCTACCCTGAACTTTTGTCCATCCCTCCTGATCCCCTTCCCTCTTCCTCCTCCAGATTCTGCTACCACCCTCCATTACCCAGCACCCCTCCTCATCCTTACTGTCTGTGGCCCTAGCATTACTTTCCACAATGTTGAGTCTCCAGAAACGTGACCCTCCAACACACTTCCAAACCCCAGCCGCACTATCCACCTTTGCCTTATCCTCCTCCCTTATGCCCCTATCAGAACTACCACTGGTCCCTGATCCTGTAGGCTCCTTTTCTGACCCCCTAACCACGATATGCGCATACGTTCCTTGGTCAGGAGCTACACCCTCCTGCGGCTCATCTCTACACCTACACTTACTTAACTGCGCCTCAAGCTCCGCTACTCTAGCCTGGAGGGCCTCTAGCTCTGCTACCTTCGCCTGCATCCTAGTCATTCTCATTTGAATACACTAGTAACTTAGGTATATAACTTAGGTACTATGCACTTTTCAATACTTTACTAACTTAACTTAACTTTTTTTGTTTGTTTTTTTTGTTTGTTTTTTCTTCTTCTAAACCTTAACTAGATCTAGGTAAAGCTAGTGACACAAATCAGCTATGAGTGCACCTAATACTAGACTAAATATCTAATCCTTAAATAAACTGAATACTAAATACACCTTAATTATCCCTAATTTTCTAAAATATCTACTTATCCAACCCTGCAACTAATAACACAAAAATAAGACTAAGACAATTTTGGCGCACACAAGCTAGAATGAAAAGTCCTTTAAAAAGCAAGTAAGAGGTAACAGCTAACTATGAATGCTTAAAAATAATACTTAAACGATCCACAAAACTAAATATCTAATCCTTATATCTAAATATAATGTGGTTCCTCAAAAAATACACAAAACAACAGAGCTATCCAACAGCTACTTAGCTTGGCTAAAGCAGGGTTACATTACATTACGTTTAATAACGTAATGTAATGTAAAATATTTCAGTCCTGCAACACTGGCGAGCTGCGGCGCTCAGGTGTGCCGCCTAGATACAAACACATTTAAGTCAGGATATTAGAAGTTTGATTTGAAGACCGCATAATAGACTAAAAACATGTCTGATAAAATAAATAGTTCAGTAACTACTAACTCACCTTCCTTTTGTCTGCCATCTCCAGCTCCTTCAGGCTTCGGCGTCTTGCACCACAATCTGCGCAGCCACTCTCACACAGAACCCAAACAAAGCCGTGACCGCGTCCACGCGCGCGAGCCGTTAGCCAGCTGGCGCAGCCGTCAGCTGATAAGTTATTAGAAATTGGCCAACATCCATGGACAAAGGTATTAAGTTTTCCTGACTTCCATGGACACGGGTGCATCAGCCAATCAGAGTCGTTTTTACATCCAGCATGACCAATACCAAACGAGGTATTAATGAAGGCTAAGGATTCAAACCTGGTGGTGAATTTTCGAACTATTTCTCTGGTCGGTTCACAAACGAGTTAAAACGTGGACATTTGAGGCCGTTCGCGTCAAGTCCACGCAATTACGTTTGATGTTGCTGATGCTGGGTGTCCACGATATTCAACCTGTGGCATGAAATAAAACCATGGACACGAAATGTCCATGGTTTCGCAGATGTCCATGAATTTCCCGAAAGAGCTCTTAATATGTCCATGGATTTACGATTGAACAGTGCAGGCTCAGACGGGAGGCGACACCACACACAAAACAAGAAAACAGACAGTGTGGGCAGACAGGCGTGTACAAAAAGAAACATGACAATGGGGAGGAGGGCAAAGGGCCACGCATGGCCGGTATGGGGCCCACTACTGTGGGCCAACCATTCACTGGGGCCATGGGCACCCCTGGAGCAACCTGCTCGACAGGGCGTGCCCAGATAGAACAAAAAACAACATAACAACAACACACGGGGAGGGGGGGGGACACGTCACACGGCATGTGCCAGCACATCACCGTAACATGAAGGTGATGGTAATGATCACCTCCCCGCCACGGTGCTCGCACTCTGTCCGCACTCGCGGCCACGCAGGACCGGACACTGTCACTGCGGGCTGGGCGGGGCGGGTGGTCCCGTCGCGACCTCCGCGCGCGCGGCGGCTACCACGGGCGGGGGCGGCCAGCGGCGGCGGGCGGGCGGGCGAGAGGGGCGGGTCGGCGGGGGGTCGGCGGCCCGGCAGGCCCCCTCGATCAGGGGCCGCGGGTCGCCGGGCTCCGCCTCGTCCACGGCGGCCGCGGGGCCCAACACCAGGGCGAGGAAGGGGCGGCGCGTCCACGGTGGGTGGGGGTGGGCGGGCGGGTGGGGGGCGGGTCAGCGGCGGTCGGCGGGAGGTCTGCGGCCCTGCGGGCCCCCTCGATCAGGGGCCGCGGGTCGCTCGGCTCCGCCTCGTCCACGGCGGCCGCGGGGCCCGACACCACGGCGAGGGGGGAGGGGCACGTCCACGCTAGGCAGGTGGCCGGCTGGGGGAGCGGTACCAACCGGGTGGGAGGGGCCGGTGGTCGCTGGGGGTAGGGGATGGGTCGGTCCAGCTGGGGTTGGCAGGAGAGGGCCTCTACTGCGGGGTGGTCCGTCCAGGGTCGGCGGAGGTCGGTCGCCCGAGGGGGCAGGGACCAGGGCAGTCGGCGGCAGGCCATCACGGTCAGAGGCCCCCGCTCGACGCCAGCGGCGGCCGCCGCGCCTGCTCCGTGGAAGGGAGGCTGGCGGCGGGACACCGGAGGGGGAGGAGGGGACACGTCGGGCAGGAGGCGGCACGCCGGCGGCAGCCGGTGCAGGGCCGGGTAGGGGAGGGAATAACAGGGGACTGGCCAAGGCCGGTCGGGTCTGACTGGCGCCGGCCGGGGAAAGGACCAGTGGGCTGGGACCGGGGAGGCAGGGATCACGGGACGGATCCGCGGCAGCGGCGGGGCCAGGCGGAAAGGGGTGGCGGTTGCCAGCCGCCAAAACCGGGAGTCGTCCGGGGCGCTCCCCGGGGAGGGGCACAAGGGGGGGGGGGCACTCACCGCGCGGCGGCGGCGGCCGCGGCAGCGACCACGGTGCGGGCAGCCACAGCCGCCGCGACATCGGTCGCGGGGGCAGCGGCGGCAATGACGGCGGCGGCGGCGGCAACGGCGGCAACGGCGGCAGCAGCGGCACAGGCCGCGGTGGCGGCGGCGTCAGCGGCAGCGGCGGTGCTCAGAGGTGTGTCGGGGGGGGGGGGGGTCACTGCAGCACCCTTGTCACTGCAGGCTTGGACGGCGCTAGGGGTGGCGGCGGCTGCTCAGGGGAGCGACCGCTCCTGCGGTCCTCCCCGAGCGGAGTCGTCCGGGGCAGTGCGGGGGGCGGAGGTGTCCGCTCCCGCACCACAACCGGCGACGGGAGTGCGGGTGGCGGCGGCGTCGGCGCTGCCCCCGCGTCCTCCAGGAGCTGGGGCTCCGGCCTCTCCGGCGCCGAGGCGAGCGATGTCACCGACAGGCGCCGCGTCGGCGACAGCGGCGCCTCCGGCGGCGGCTCCATCGGAGGGACCCCACAGCTCCTCAGGTGGGCTCGGCGTCGGTCTCGGAGGCTTCAGCGGCGGCGGCGGCGGCGTGTAGAACTCCGACGTCTGCGTCCCCGCTAATGATGGGGACGGAGACGCCGGAGAGCGCGGTCGTGCAGGCGGCAGTGTGGAGGTCGGCCACGGCGGCGCCGCACCCGTCAGCCGCGGGGAGTCCTCTGGTGACGGGTCGGCGCGCGCCCGACGTCGCAGGCGGCGCTCGCGGACCGGTGGCTCCGAGCCAAGGGCCGGCAGCACACCCGGATCGGGCAAGCACCGATGGGCGGCCAGCTTCCGGTGCAGTACGGTGCTGCACGCGCCGCACCGCCACTCGGAGCTGGTGACGGTGACGTCCGGGTGGTACCCGCCGCTCAGGTGCTTCACCAGGTCGCGTTTAGTCACGGTGGGGGGCTGGCCCTGGTAGGAGCTGGAGCACCCCGCCACCGGACACCACACAACACTAGGGAGCGGGTAAAGCATTACCACCCTCCCGCCTCCCATCCACGGCTGTAGGGCCGGACGGGCTGCGGGGGGCGGCGCCGCTTCAGGCAACCTGGGCGGCGGGTCTTCTGGCTGTGAGCAGTCGGGGTTTCCTCATCCTCTTCTTCCCCTCCAGAGGGCGACGGGTCGTCCGGAGGCAGACGTGTCGGCAGCGGACGGCCGCGCAGTAGAGGTGGCGTCTTCTCCAGCGCGTCTTCCCCACCCGCCGCGGCACTTGGAGGCGGCGGCACTTGAGAGGTGGGGAGGCCCGGGGGGGGGGGGCAGCGGCCCGAGGCGACCAGTCTAGCAGTGCCTCCCGAGCAACGTGGTGTAGCAGCCGGTATTGTTAGCACCCGGTACAGTCTCATATATGTTCATTGTTCTAGCCCCGACTTATAGCATCTTTTTGAAAACACCTAATTCACTGGCTCTGATTCCAACCGCTTTAGAAACCACCCTACTCGTGCGCCTATAGTATCATTCTAATTCACAGACCAGATATCACTTTAATGATTTTGTCGCTGCACTCTGCCGCCACGCAGATGTGTTATTTCAACAAGTGGCCGTGCGCCGGCCCGGCTAGTGACGCATGGCCTGTCATCGAGCCCTCGCTTTTGGTGTTGGGACAGGGTGACCAAATGTCAAGTGTCTGTCTGGGGTAGGGATGCGATATAAGCCAGGGAGTGTTGCAGTGCCGCGCAACGGTTCCGGGTGGGCGTACCCGGTCGGGCGTATCCCACACGGTGAACACGTGACCAGCGCGTGACCAGGCGAGGCAGAGCGCGTATCACGTGCCAGAGGTCGGCTCATACCAACGCGAGGCAGAGCGCGTATCACGTGCCAGAGGTCGGCTCATACCAGTGTATACTGGTTATGCGTTGCCCTTTGGACCGTGTATAAAAGCGGCTGCCTCGGGGTCAATGAGTAGGGGCGCGCAGTCGGGAAGCGACCCTCGAGCCGATAACATCTTGCTGCTCTGTTGACTCTTGCTCTACTCTCTGTTGGCACTCAGTAACCGGGTAAACTAACGCCGTCTGTGTGTTGTGTTTGGTGACTGACTGCAAATATCATCTCTGCCGCCGAAGCACTCTGTCTTTACAACCAGACCGGAGGGAACAGCAGACGTCACACACATCATCACGTCACTACAGATCGGGCCGTTACATTGGTGCCGTGACCGACCCGGATGCTTCAAGGTCATCCCAGGTCATCAATCGCCTCAGATGACTGAAGAAGCCCGCCAGGAGAGTACCAAGAAGACCATCATCCAGTTTCAACTCCCGACTCTACCAGACCAAGACATCAGCACCACTGCTCGGCCCCGCCTGGGTCATCAAGGCAAGAACGGGCAGTGCGAGTGCTGGGACAAGTTCATCCCAGTACTACACCTACTAGAGTCACCTGAGATCATCCGCTATACTGTCTGCCCCTACCATCGAGCTTATTTCACCCGCCGCCTCCGTCTCCACATCGATCACAGCTGTAGCTGTCATTACGATCCAGACCCGAGCCGTTGTTCGGACTGCGGCTATTGCCACAGCTGTGGCTGTGACCTCGTGACGACCTCTACAGACGAATTTCATCGGTGCAGCTGTTTTCTCTGCTTAGCCCGCTGCTGCAAGTTCGGGACAACGCCAGGTGCCATCCTGGGAGCGCAGAGGGAGCACACATACCTCTCCGCCCGGCAGGCCGCTGTCCGCTGCCCGATTGGCTCGCCACCCAACCAAGTTGGCCGTCCAGCTCCGCTGCCTACGCCACTGGAAGTCTACAAAGCCTGCAATAAGCCACTCGCCACCAAGTTCGCCAACAGCCAGATATTCACGGAGCCCAACACTTCAATCTCAATCAACAAGCGCCGTCCTTCAGCCGACGGCAAGACCCTGACCGAAGAGGAACTACCTCTTCGTTGCAACGGGGTGTGGCCTCCCAGGTCAGTGCCAAAATACGCACCTGACGGCACCTACACGCGGCCGCCGCCATCGTCACCAGCATCGCCAGTGCAGCCAGTAGCTGCAAGGTCAGAGCCACCACCTCTCTGCTTCTGTGACCGGCCCAGTGACGTCCCCTGCCCATCTGAAAACGTACCAAGCTGGAGCCCAGCTCCCACTCCCAAGCCGACGCCGACGCCAACGAAGCCCGCAAGAGCCGCAGCCCAGACGAACGAGGACGACTGGTGACTGAAACGTCTCCTCACCGAACAGGCCAGCCCGAAGCAGGTAAGTGCCTCACACCTATTTTATCAAAGTCAGATATAGCCAATTTTAAAAGTCAATTTAACGCAAACGCTAGCGCCATGGATCCAAATGTGCTCATAGATATCGCTCAGTCAGTTCGTAGTCTTGGAAACCGATTCACTGTATCACAAACACTCATGGCCAAGAAAACCACTTTTGATGGATCAAATGCCGATGCCTTTGCCAAATGGTTGCTGGACATGGACGACATTTACGCATCTGTTTCAAACGACGAATCCCAAACCCTGTGGGCCGCCTCTCAACTCCTTAAGGGATCAGCCCTTAACTTCTTTCGAGACACCCGACCAAACCTGACAAACTGGCCTCAACTCAAAGCCGCCGTGACCACCCGCTACGGCCACCTCAATCCTGCTGCCTACTCAAAACAAAAGCTCCGAAACGCCCTTCAGCATGTAAATGAATCCGTCTCCGATTTTGCTGAGCGAATCCGACTCCTGTCCTACCAAGCATACGACCAGGAACGACTGAGGGAGAAAGAGGTGACTGAGACGGTGACCAACGCTTTTATCAATGGACTTAGAAACCGCCGCCTTCAGGAGAGCATTGCCAGAAAAATGCCCGCCTCCCTGACTGACGCCTACAACCATGCCATGCACGAACAGCAGATGAAGGACCATTTAGCCTTGTACCACGACAATACCTCCGCCCCCGAACCCATGGACTGCAATGCAATAGACAAAATGGACTCTGTTGAAAAACGACTAGACACTGTGACCGAAACGCTGGCAAATATTTGTCAGGTTCTCACCACACAGCATCAACCTCAGCCGCTTCCACAACCGCAACCTCCGCCATTTCAGGTCCAACCGCAGGCCAACCAACAGTACCAGCATAACCGCCCTCCTCCACAGCAGTACCAGCGCCAGCCGTATCAACAGTACCAGCGCCAGCCGTATCAGCAGCACCAGCAAGGTCGCACACCCCCACCGCATTTTCGGCAGCAGAGCCGTCAGGGCTACAACCCGCCGCGTCACCCCGTCCCAAACAGACCTCCAATGGGCGCTGACAGAGTTAATCCACAGGATTATCGCTGGACCTCGGACCACCGGCCCATCTGTCACTACTGCGGTATACCTGGGCACGTACAACGGGCATGTCGTAAGCGAGCGGCTGCCGAGAGCACGGCAGCGCCACAGACGCCTCACACCCTGCATCGGCAGCAGGAAAACTAGTAGAGCCTCACCCGGGAGAGGAGAAAGCGCAGTCAGTTTTCGTCCTACAGGTAAGTGAAAATTGCCCCTACATTGACATTCACATTGGCACACATCAATTCAGAACACTCCTCGACACCGGTGCACAACTCTCTCTAGTTAGCGAAGAATTTCTCAAACTGTGTGACCCCCAATTGGTAAAATCGACTTCAAATTCGACTAACATTACCCTCCGTTCGGCCACTGGTCATTCCCTAGAAGTATCCAAAGTAGTCAGAATCCGCATTACCCTTGGAAAAATCAGAATGTATCACGATTTTGTTGTAGTGAAAGATTTCAAGCATGACATGATTTTGGGGGTTGACTTTCTCAAAACCCGCAAGGCTATATTGGACTTTGACTCTCAAACCCTGATCATTGGCAACTCAGTGTACCCATTAAAAGCAAAGTCAGGTCAGGAAAAGACAGAAATCAACCTTGTGAGACTTGCGGAGGACGTAGACGTCTTCCCACGTTCGGACGTTCAAATCAAATGCTTCATTTCCAAGAAGAAGCCGGCAGGAGAAAATTTTGTTGTCTCACAGCTCCCCTCATCCCCATGTTTTGAAGACGAACCAGGCGTTTTGCTGCCAAATGCGCTGGTCAAACTGTCCAAAAACAGGCATATCCCTTGGGCCATTGTTAACGAAACTGGTAGATATATCCGGCTCAAGAAAGGCCAAGTTTTGGGCACAGCAACCAAATATAGAGAGGAGGAACAAAAACCAAACATTTCATCTGTTACGACAGACGGGACAAAACAAGAAATCAGTCCTTCAGACGTGCTGTCAACTTTCAAATTAGATCATGTGTCTGACGATCATCGCGAAGCATTGATCAAACTTTTAGAGAACAACTTGGATATTTTTGTGCAGAAAGACGAGGAGCTTACCACAACAAATATCACAGAAATGAGAATCAATACGCAAGACCATCCCCCGTCATATCAGGCCCCAAGACGCCCCCCTTTAGCATACCGTCACATTTTAGAGGAGCAGATGCAGGACATGCTCAAGGCTAAAGTGATTAGGCGCAGCAATTCCCCCTGGATGTCCCCGATACTTTTGGTCCCAAAGAAAGATGGCTCTATGAGACTTTGTGTAGACTTTCGAAAATTAAACGCTATCACAATCCGTCCTGCTGCCAGCATTCCATCAGCAGAAGACATATTTTACTCGCTAGGCAAATCAAAGTTTCGAACCAGTTTGGATCTAAAACAAGGATTTTGGCAAATCCCCATCAGAGAAGAAGACAAAGAAAAGACCGCTTTTGGAACAGACGCAGGGGTTTGGGAATACAACTGTATGGCATTTGGTCTGGCGGGAGCCCCAGCGGTTTTCCAAAATTGCATAAATGCCGTTTTGGGCGATATCCGACATTTTGCCCTAGCATTTGTAGATGACATTATCGTGTTCAGTGAGACTTTTGACGACCATATCAGGCACCTCGGAGAAGTGCTAGATCGCTTACGCAAAGCAAACCTGAAACTCAAAATTTCGAAGTGTGAATTTATCAGAAAAGAGCTTAATTACCTTGGGCACATTATCTCTGACAAAGGAATCTCGGTTGACACTGAAAAAGTCTCCGTGATAGAAAATCTCAAGCCGCCAGAAAATATCCGCGAAGTTCGCAGTTTTCTCGGCATGACTTCTTACTACAGGAAGTACGTTCCAAATTTCAGCAAAATTGCAAAGTCCCTCACAGCCCTCACCCGAAAAAATGCCCGTTTTAAATGGACTGATGAGGCACAAACCGCATTCGAGTACCTCAAGCAGTCACTGCTGCAGGCGCCCATTTTGGCATTTCCAGATATTTCCAAACCGTTCAAACTATATACAGATGCCTCTCAATACGCGATGGGTGCAGTATTGATGCAAGAGCACGAAGGTCATGACCGGGTCATTCAGTATGTCTCTCATCAATTCTCGGAACAAAAACAGAAGTGGCCTACTATCGAGCGCGAGGCGTTCGCGATTGTTTATAGTCTCGGGAAGCTGAGGCCGATTCTGATCGGCACTGACGTCACTGTTTATACAGACCACAAACCGCTGAAGCATTTGTTCACAAGTGAGATGAAAAATCCGCGTATACAGAGATGGGCCATCATTTTGGGAGAATATGCTTGCAAAATAGAGTACATATCAGGCCCCAAAAATGTTGCCGCAGATATGCTATCTAGACTTCACAATACTCCATTTGCTGGAAATTTACATGATAACGAGCATTTAGACTGGCAAGGTGAAATGACAGATGTCAATGTAGTACAGAAAACTCAAATCAATGTTGTTGACAACGCTGTCACCATGTCTGACGAAGAACCAGTAGAAAAAGAAAACAAACCACTAGACTATCACGATTTTGATGAACAAACTCTAAAACAGGCACAACGGGAAGATGATGACACTCAAGTCATCATTACTGAATTGCAGAAGGATACACCCGATCCACAAATAGCGTCAACATATTGTTCAGAAAATGGTCTTTTGCATCATTTAGAACGAGGTACCAAAACCAGACCCCATACCCGCATGCAACTTGTCGTTCCACCAATGTATAGAAAGATAGTATTAGAAGGAGCACATGACGGTTATTTAGGAGGTCATTTAGGAATTGAAAAGACAACAGACAAGATTTCCAAGTCATATTATTGGTCAACCCTTCTAAAAGATGTGATGCAGTATGTTCAGTCGTGTGAGACATGTCAGCGCAAAAAGTTAGCCAAAGAGAGAAGACCAATGCAAGATATGCCAATGCCTTCAGCACCAATGGAAATTGTTGGCATTGATACATGTGGTCCATTCCCCGTTTCCGATGCAGGAAACAAGTATGTGTGTACTATTGTTGATCATTTTAGTGGATGGCCAGAAGCATATGCCATTCCAGGCAAATCTGCTAACACGATCGCTCAGCTTCTTCTGAATGAATTCATTCCCCGTCATGGCTGCCCAAGACTAGTTATTAGTGATCAAGGTACCGAATATTGCAATGCATTATTGAACGTTGTTCACAAGGAATTGGGAATTTCACGAATCCGCACTTCAAGTTATCACCCTCAGTCAAACGGGAAAACTGAACGCTTCCACCGTTGCATGAATGAGATGATTCAAAAACAAATTAGTGAAGATCAAACAAAATGGGAGGAAATCCTACAGCCTTGTTTAGGAGCATATCGGATGAGTAAGAATGAGTCGACAAAGTATTCTCCATACTTTGTGATGTATGGCCGAGATCCCGTGTTGCCAGTTGATACCCTACTCCAGCCCCGTCACCGCTACACTGGAGAGGAGTATGTGCCCGCGATGTTCGAACACCTACACAACGCTTACACACAGGTAGCAAACAACATGCAACAAGCAAGGGAACACAACAAGTCGCTCATTTCGAACACCGCTATTCCATCCAATTTCAAACCGGGAGACCTGGTATTCTATTTCGATCCTTCTGTACAACCAGGAAACTCCACAAAACTGACACTTTACTGGAAGAACTACTTCCGTGTCGTATCTAAATTGGGAAAGGAAAACTACTGCATCAAAAACATGCACACGGGCAAAACGAAAATAGTTCATTCAGAAAATCTTCGCCATCGGGACGCAAATGACGTGTGGGACAGGTCCTACAATTCGATCCGCCAGCCTGTCCAGGTGAGTAAAATGCCGGAAGAACAGCCCGTCCGTCAACAGCCGCTTCGCGCTGCCCGTCTGCCCTTCAGTGACCAAGATTGGTACCAGGGATTCACGCAGCCGGTTCCCGCGACGCAGCTGACGAACAACTCACCACCCGTCTACTGTCCTGAGGAGCAGCCAGACGCTTGTGTAGAGCAGAAAGAAGAGGAAATAGAAGCCCGTCCGCTACGACCTTCAGCAGCAACCGCCAGTCCCGCAGTCTTCTCGCCATATTCACCGGAGTATGATGAGCTCGGCCAACTGACACCGCTGACACAGAGGCAGCCGAGGAATACGAGGTATTCGCTCAGGTCGCAGGGTCCAGTCATTGACCCTGTTGACACAGCTCCTTTAGAAGGTAGGAATACACGGTATTCGCTCAGGTCGCAAGGTCCAGTCGCTGGACTTGTTGACGCAAATGCTCCCTTTGGATGTCACAGGTACAACCCCAACAGACCAAGGTACGTACCAAAACGACAACGTGACATATCACAAGAGCGGACGAACGACGATGACAAAAGACCAAGGGTCCAGTATGACATGGACTGTTTGTCTGCAGGGACAACAGACCCAAATATTGCTCCAACTCGGCAATCATTTGCAAAGGCAGATTCGGCTGATCTAGACGTTTCGCCCGATTGGCACCCAAAGGTCTTGAGTGTTTTGTTGTTTTGTGCAGAGCTTCTGTTTCCAAGCCTCGGCTAACGTGCGATTTCTACGTTGCAGGCGACGAAACATGGCTGCGATGATTGCACTCCTTGGCTGGCTCGCCGTGGTGGCCATGGTGCTCCACGCAGAACAAACCCCGACTGATCCAGGGCATCTCTTCATCCCTGTCGGTAAAATCTATCCTAGCTACAGTTCCTGGGCTATCACCATATCTACTAACATCGCCCCCTATCGCACGGAGACCCAACTATTGTCCCAGTCCCGTAAGGATCTCATATCCCTAGTAGCAGAATTACGATCACGCAAGTTTATTAACGTAACCGCTCAAACGGCCCCGGCAGCCCCATTGATGAAACTATACATTAACCAACTAGACGCGTCCCTCACCGCCCTTAACAGTGAAACTGAAGGTTTATTGCGGACATTCCGAGACTTGCTGTATCCTCCCACGGCTCAGGATCCAGAGATCCCAGATCCAAATCGGCGCTCCATTGCTCGACGCAGCAAACGCGTATTACCCGATCCTGATGCACCAGCGGTACCATCCCGGGCCAAACGAGGATTGATAAATGGCATTGGAAACGCTCTATCATATTTGTTTGGAACGGCTACAGAAAGCGAGATCAAACATCTAACGCGCAACGTAAAACTCATCAACGATAAAGATGTTGCAATGGCACATAAATTCAACGGTACTCTTAAAGTTCTCAATTCAACTCGAGTAGCCACTTCTCAGAACCGCCGCGCCTTACGCTCCTTGTCTACGGCTGTGAACTCACTAAATACGGCCTACAGTAAACTCTTTTTATCGGTCCGTCGCAACAGCAATAACATCGAACTTTTCTCTCACGTGACCGAACTGACCGACAGCATCATCAGGCTGACACAAGCCGTCCAGTATTTGTATTCTGAACTTAGCTCTATCTCGCACAAATTCGCACTGGCACAAGCTGGTATTTTGCACAAGGGACTTATTCCCCGTCGCGAGTTTGGCCGTCTCCTCAGAAAGATCAATAAGAACCTACCTCCCAACTTTGCACTGCCATTCTCTTCTGATCAGGTCAATGAATACGTCAGAGTTGTCAAAACTAAACTAATTGCAGGAATAGACACTTATCACGTCCTCTTCTACATCCCTCTACTCCATACCATACACGCCTTTGATGTGTATCGATTCTTCCCGTATCAGGTACCTCTTCATGACCACAATGTTTCCCTCAGCTATTATCCAAACGAACCTCGTTATCTCCTAATGTCTGAGAACCGGAGGCATTACATACAACCTGAGCAATCCGAAATCGAAACATGTATCTTGGCCCGACAACCATTCTGCCCACTCCATGAACCGGCATATTCCACAGCTGGCTCAACTTCATGTGTAACAGCACTTTTCCGTCAGGATGCTGTATCAACACTCAAGTATTGTTCACCACAAATCACTCCCGCCGACAATGCCCCCAAAGCTTATTATCTGACCAAAGGTCAATGGTTATTGGTCTCACGCCCCCCGTTTTCGCTCACGATCTTTTGTGCCTCTACTCAAACGAGTCATCCGGTCTACATCATTCGATCCGTTGATACTATAACGTTAGAAGCAGAATGCTCGGCGTCAGGCGACTCATTCTACCTGCCCCCATACTACGCCAGTGAGACACACCTGGAACTTCCTACATTTACGTCCAATGCCCTGTACAACAATATGTCCTTACCCATCTGGCGCAAGGAATGGTCCGAAAGGCTCAACAACCTAACAACGCATAACGTTTCCCTTTTGCCTGAATTACACATCAATGGTATGCATGCTGACGCTTATTTCAATCATTTGGAAGCCCAACCCCTTGAACAAGTGACAATTGACAGCCCATCTGGTTTCTCCAAAACCATGCTGCTCATGATCGTCATTGGTGTGATGACCCTGTTCTGCCTGCACTTCATTCTGAAGCATTGTTGCTGCCCCAACCCCCGTAATTATTCCCTAGCACGATTCCGCCCAGTCCGTCCTCAGTTACCGCCCGACGAAAGCCCAGAGGAGCCAGCCATGGAAATGCAGGAATTGTCGCCCATGGCATCGCCGCCGCAGTACCGCCCTGTCGATCATGACGTTGGCCAAGTTTCGCAGTGCACAGCCAGCCCTGTGCAGCCGTCTGCCATGCGGCAGCAACCTGTCGGAGGGGACGCATCACCGCCACGAGGTGGTGCTCCACTCGCTACTCCGACATCCGTCGCGTCAGTACTAACGGGTACCAGACCGACATCTCTTGCTTTCTCCCCGGTGTGAGGCACACCCCTTCGGACCGGCCTGCGTTGTCACGAGACGCCCAGCGCCGTGTCGCCCTGCTGTGGCCGCGCTGCCGAGCGCGCGCCCAGTGCTGTGTGAGACGTTCGGACCGGCCTGCGTCGTCAGTCATGAGACGCCCAGCGCCGTGTCGCCCTGCTGTGGACGCGCTGCCGAGCGCGTGCCCAGAGCTGACTGTGTGTTATCCTTGCCGGGTCAAGGATTGTTATGTTTACGGTGGGCTTTGGGTTTGTGTATATGTGCTGGGTAGCGGGGTAGTGCTCGCGTACGGCTTCACCGTTTATGTAGCATGGCGGGGGGTTGTAGCATTAATTGGTATCATCGGTCCGCGCTGCGCCCGCGCGGTCCTGTTTATGGTCTTCCTTTGCCCTTCAGGCGACGGAAGCGAGCATTTTTTTTCCCAACCAAAAATGCTGCGTTATTAGGAGGGGAGGTATTGTAGCAGCCGGTATTGTTAGCACCCGGTACAGTCTCATATATGTTCATTGTTCTAGCCCCGACTTATAGCATCTTTTTGAAAACACCTAATTCACTGGCTCTGATTCCAACCGCTTTAGAAACCACCCTACTCGTGCGCCTATAGTATCATTCTAATTCACAGACCAGATATCACTTTAATGATTTTGTCGCTGCACTCTGCCGCCACGCAGATGTGTTATTTCAACAAGTGGCCGTGCGCCGGCCCGGCTAGTGACGCATGGCCTGTCATCGAGCCCTCGCTTTTGGTGTTGGGACAGGGTGACCAAATGTCAAGTGTCTGTCTGGGGTAGGGATGCGATATAAGCCAGGGAGTGTTGCAGTGCCGCGCAACGGTTCCGGGTGGGCGTACCCGGTCGGGCGTATCCCACACGGTGAACACGTGACCAGCGCGTGACCAGGCGAGGCAGAGCGCGTATCACGTGCCAGAGGTCGGCTCATACCAACGCGAGGCAGAGCGCGTATCACGTGCCAGAGGTCGGCTCATACCAGTGTATACTGGTTATGCGTTGCCCTTTGGACCGTGTATAAAAGCGGCTGCCTCGGGGTCAATGAGGAGGTGCGCGGAGTCGGGAAGCGACCCTCGAGCCGATAACATCTTGCTGCTCTGTTGACTCTTGCTCTACT